>MU227808.1:2071537-2117941 GCA_018584345.1 Thuja plicata | reverse complement strand
TATAATTACATATTTGACATGTAATGTTCTGATAGTTTCTCTGAGGTTGATTTCTCTGATTGTATTGATTCAGATTTCTTTGGTTCTGCTGTGATTGATTTCTTTGACTTGTTCTGCAATGAATAGCTCTATGACCAAATTTATTACAGGAATAACAATATCCATTGAAAGGTCTTACCTCTTTACAATCTCTTTCCAAGTGTCCATGCTTGTTACAAGCATAACAAGTTCGGTTAATTAGCTTGTGTTCATCTTTAGGAGGTTGTGTATTACCCTCTGTTAGATTCTCAATTTTCTTTGCTTCTGTGAATTATTCTTGTGTTTTCTTTCTTTCTTGTATTGCATTGATTTCAATTTGAGCTACACTGTATCCAACACCATTAGTATAACCTTTTAGCTTTTGTGCATAAATTTGTGATTGAATTAGATCAGAACTTGTGTGTAATTTCTCAATTTTATCTTTTGCTTCTGCTAATTCACATTTGATATTTTTCTTGATGTTTTCTAACTCCAAGATCTTCATATTTGTTTGCATAAGTTCTTCATCTAATTGTTTACTTTCTTTGGTCTTTTCTTCAATAGCAGTTAGGCTATCAGTAAGTTGTTCATTCAGATCTTCAATCTTGTCCTTCAGAGACATGTTCTCTTCATTCAGATTTTTGACCATTTTTCCTAAATCATTTGTAGAGCAATCTTTCAGATCTTTTCTTAATTTTTTTGATAAGCATTTGGGAGCCATAAACTTTTAGTTTAAGTTCTTCATTTTATTTTTCAGATCTGTCAAGATCATCAAGGGACGCTTCAAGATTCTTTTTCAGATGTTTCTCTGCTGCTGAATCCATGATCTCCTCAAGTGGTTAAACTTTCTTTAAGAGGACCAGAGCTCTGATACCAATTGTTAGAAATACTAAGAGGGGGGGGGGGGGGGGAATCAGTGTTTNGGGGGGGGTGAATCAGTGTTTGTCTATTTATCATTATTTTAGCAATTTGAAACTTAAATCAAATAGATAACAATTGAAGCATAACAGAATAACACATAACACATAACACAAGATATGATTACGGGGAAACCTTGATCAAAGGAAAACCTCGGTGGGAATTAGTACCCACAAATGATTGTACTAGTCTAATGAACTTGTTAGAGTTCCTTTGCCCTGTTAGGAGCATTCTTTACAAAACAAGTACAATGACCCTGTTAGGAGTCTTTAAAAAACCATGTTAAAGGTGGTTGCCTCACTACCAGAGCTCACTACTCAATAGGATGAAGGCTACAACCTTCAGATAATAGATATACGCTATATCAGAAAGATGAACTATTGTTCTGACACTGTTGTCTGATCAGTTTTGTTTATGCTCTGATGCTTTAATCTCTCAAGGACTTCTACTTCATACTGATTTGCTTATATTTCTCTTCTGAATATCTTCTCTGCTTATTTTCCATTTACAAACCTAATACAAAAGTGCATGTCTAGTATATATACATGCCTGAATAGACGCAACCAAAAACAAGACCTTAGTCAGCCCAAAAACAACATACACAATACTTCCAAACAAATTGGATTAAGCATGTTTACATGAGTGTTAAAGATGTATTTACAAACATACTACAATAGGCGCATGGCCATTACAAAATAAAATATTATACGCTAATCCAAAATTTGAAGTTGGCTTCATACTCTGTTTTCTGAACTGCCAGTGGCTCTTGAACTTCCTATAACTTCTTCATACTGTCATACCGTACCATGTGTGTATAGACTAAGCTTAATTACATGTCATAAAGCTTAAGTACGGAGGCACATAGTCTGACTCGATCATACGCACGTGCGCTAGTGCTCTGATCAACTGCATATCTCTGTACTGCTATGTTTTCTATACTTAGCCAATTTTGATCTTCAAAGTTTACTGTCAAAACTTCATATGACTTTGTTGCCATAATGACAACACAAAATAAGTCATATACACCCTGAGTGTCAACTTGCCAACACTAACAACATTATGATCTCTTGTAGTGTGTCTGCCGCAAACAACTTCAAATTTTGATGAGAGTTGATATTTCCTATATGGGCTCACCTTACAAAAGGAAATATTTGAAACTCAAGATAAGTATTTCATGTTTTATTAATGCACATGAATTATTGAGTTTTAAATTTATGCTATAATATTGGATAGTAAAATCATGTATGCTTTTATCTTTGGTAATTTTATATGAGATAGTTTAGTTTATAAGCTATTTGTAATCTCTCTCTAACATACCTTCAGTATAGAAGCACAATAAATTGTTTTCAGAGGGAGTTTGACTCTTCAGAGGTAACTTTGGATGAGGAGCTAAGAAGATTGATATCAGACTCAAAGGGAGTTTTACATTTCATCATAAGAAATCTTGGATGATCAACATATTGATATCTGCTCAATGAGTTCTTCTCTGTGAGAGAAGTTCGAGGTGAAATTCCTTGTTTCCCCCCTCTGTGTTGAGGCATGATGGATGTCATGTGTGTGATTCCATGTTTTTAAATGGGCCCACCCCCTGTTTACATCATGAGGAAGTGATGACTTCCAAATGATTATCACTTGTATTTGTAAGAGTTATTGAAAGGTGATGATTTTACAATAACTTGGCCTTCTATTGTGATAGACATATTGTGATGGCTGAATCAGATCATGATAGATGAAATCTTCTATTGTGATAGACATCTTGTGATGGCTAAATAGATCATGATAGATGGCAACTTCTATCGTGATAGAAATCTTGTGATGGCTAAAATAGATCATAATAGATGCCATCTTCTTTTGTGATAGACATCTTGAGATGGCTGAAACAGATCATGATATATGACATCTTCTATTGTGATAAACATCTTGTGATGGCTGAAACAGATCATAATAGAAGATGTGTATGTTCTTATGGTAAGTGCACATTACCTATAGGATATTTTTGAGTTATGTTGAATATCACGAGACTTGATATTCTTGGTCAGACCATATTTTTGATATCATATTGATGTGATATCTAAAATACTTTTGAGTTATGGTGAATATCACGAGACTTGATATTCTTGGTCAGACCATATCTCTGATATCATATTGAGGTGATATCTAAAATACTTTTGAGTTATGGTGAATATCACGAGACTTGATATTCTTGGTCAGACCATATCTCTGAAATCATATTGAGGTGATATCTAAAATATTTTTTTGAGCTATGGTGAATATCATGAGACTTGATATTCCTGGTCAGACCATATCTCTTGATATCACGATGAGGTGATATCTTCTCTCTTAAAAGTAATGGATCTTTTATGAATTGTATTTTGATGAATTTTATCTTCCTTAACTAAGAGGGAGTGTTGATGTTTTGTATAGCTATGGTAAGGGTCATAAGTGTTGACATGGGAGACCACTACACATTTTGTTTGATCATCCTCCCTAGCTAAGAGGGAGTGTTAATGTCTATAGCTTCAGTTGTATGAACATTAGAATATATATAGTATATGTTGATTAATAATAATATAATAGATATCTTATATTATTATTATTATTCATATAAAATTTAATATTTCATATTAAATTATTATATTATTCTTAATTAATAATTGATTGATGAAACATTGTAAGATTGATTAAATTATAATTAATGGGAAGAGGCATGTCCTTTCTTATAAATAATAATGAATATACATGTCTCATGAAGGGACATGTCTCTCCTATCCTCATTCATAATATAAATGAAAGAGAGATTGTTGCATTTGGAACATACATACAACATAGAATGTTATTATATTTGCAGCTATCCTAAAAACTTAACAACCGTGATAATTTTCTTGATATCATGGTCTGCTTTGCTGATAGGATTGTCCTTGAGTTGGGTACTGCTGGTTAAGACCTTGATTTTGTCCTTTCATATTAATCAACTCATTATTCATTAACTGCAATAAGCTCTTCATTTCTTGTTGACTACTCCCTAACTCTTGTAGCTCTTGGGAAGGGTCTGCTTTTAACTCTTTACTGCTTGAACTAGCTTGAGGTGTGGCCATAGTGGGTATGGGGTTGAATGGAGGAATTTGTAGAGGCAAATTGGGATGAATGACAGGGGAGATAGGCATGGGTGGCCTTGGGGTTATCATACCAGCCTGAATTAGACAATTTTCTGCCTTAACATCTATATCAAAAGCCTGGGGTAATGAAGTACCTCCTAAAGACTAAATCATGACAGATATATCGCTATTCAAGATTCTTAAGAAATATAGGAAATCAAAATCTATTGAAGGCCTTATATTAACACTTGAATCCTATTCCATGTCTTGAGAAATCTTCCATTAAAATCTGTCATCTATTCTTGAGGGGCTCTCTTTATAATTTAGAGTTACTCTACTAGAGACAAAGAGTCTAATTTACCCTTAGAGTATTTGTTAAGGATTTCTCCAAGTATGTCCCATGAATTAATGGAGCCAACTGCTAGAGTTCTAAACCATTTTAGGGCTTTACGCTTGAGGGAGGCTGCCAACAACTTGGTAGCCATGTCTTCTTCAGTGATATTATGTATACTACATATAATAGCCGAATATTTTATGTGCTCACAAGCTGTTATTTGGCTTTCACCTGTGAAAGAAGGTACACTTTTTAGTGCTGCTAAAGGCATATCATGGTGTTGGGCAAAATTTAATGGACTACCCTGATCAAAGGGTACAAATACAAATTGTCTTGCCATAACTGGGATCTATTTTTTCCATAAGCTTTATTAGGACTGGATCTTCTTGTTCTTAACACCAATGGAGTCGCCAAATATACTTGAAGAGAAACCTCTTTAGGTCAATTTTATGCAATCAACATATCAAAGATAACATAGCCTTGAAAGATGGACTTCCTTTTGTGGTCCCACCGGGCGTGCCTGAATTGTTATACACTAAATTTTGCACCTTGTTAAGCGCTTGAGCCCAACAATCTAGTATAATATGGGAATCACTTCTAGGTTGTGGGACCTTTGCTAATTGAAGTGAAGCCTCCGGGTTGGTTCCTCTTAGATAATCACCTTATTTGCTCTTTTAATAGGAAAGTAAGCTTGGAAGGAAAAGGGATAGAAGGATAACTGAAGGGAAATAACTAAAAAGAAAATTTATCCTTTTAGGTGATACACCGAAGGTAAGTTGAATCACAATGCAATGACTAAGACTAGCATGAAATCCCGAATCTAGCAGAACACAACTTTTTGAATAGGCTTGCATAAGTATTTCATAGAGAGGTCTGAGATGAAAAGAGGCAAATCAGGAAAAAAGAAGATTTCACAAACAATAGCATATTCACTTGGGATAGACATGGACTATGACTTGCAAACAGACATTAACTCCAGCAAATAGGCACATAAATGAGACAAAATGACAGGGGACTGAACAATATCCACAAACTCATCTAAATCAAATCATTCACAATAGTGCACGGATATGCAAAAAAGAAAGAGGGCTCAGGAACTCCAAGATCTCTCTAATATCAATCACTATATTATGCTTCAGTAAGAGAAATACAAATAAGAAGGCTCAGGGACATAGAAAATGTCACAAAAAGCCTTTGCAATATCTGGAATTCAATGAGATTACAACACACATGAAAATTTAGGGGCAGAGAAAATGCCACAAAATTCTTGCATAAGTTGAAAAACCTCCCAGCTACGAAAGCTCAAAAACACTTGTATACACCTCCCCTAGCATACAGGCTCGGGAGTCGATTCCTTAATCAATTAGGGCAGAATTAGGGTTATAATAGATTTTTTAAAAATAATACATAAACCCTAAAACAATAATGTCTCTTCATTAATTTACTCAAGAAAATATCTCAGGAGATCAGATATGTCCTTAAAAATATCTCCAATATCGCCATAATTCGAACAGAATAAGTGGTGGATCCAACTGTCTGTTAGGGACTTTTGTCTTTATCGCCATCGCCTTGAAACCTTGAAATCATATTCGAATATTTGAATTCAAACTCAAATGGTCACAGGTGGCGTGGAATGCCCGATCAACGACCTAGATTTGAAACTTTACTAACTTTAAAACACGACCGTTGATCTCCTTTAAGTTACTCGTGAGCACAACATTAGATCTGCCACGCGTCACCACGACGTGATGGCTTATAGGTTAAACAACTTCATCTTTACCATCAAGGCACTAAGCCGACCGTTCGATCTTCTTTACTCGCTGTGTCTTTATCTTACCTTTCCAACCCGAGACCCATGATGTCATCTGCCACATGTCACCACGACTTAATGGCTTAATCACTAGATTTTGAGCATTTTGTCTTTAAGCCTTTAAGCTGTCCGTTTGATCAAAAAGGACTTGATTGGTCTTTACTTTCCTCTGTTTGACCAACTTGACTCCACCATGAACACGTGTCGTCACAGCTTAATGGCTTATGTGATAGATTGTGTGCATCTCTGCATTAATTCATTAAGCCGACCATCCGATGAAAAGGAACTTGCTGCCGTCTGGGGTAAATAAAATAAGTTGGGACTTAGGAAAAGAACTTAGGAGAAAGTGAACCCGAGGAATATAGTGTAAACCGAGCGCCAATATTGCCCGAGCATCAGTGTAAACAAAGCGTCAGTGTAAATCGAGCATCATAGCTTAATTACTTTTCACCCTCCTCGATTATTAGTGCCATGGAAACCCTAATTTCTTAACAGTCCTAACGGGCTCTACCCTTGTGGGAGTCCCATTTACTTCATTTGTAGCCAATTTTTGACAGGAAAAGGAAATTTGGATAACAACTACACACAAGAAGAATTAATTGCCTACGAATTTGGATTATAAGTTTATAAGACTAATTCACCCCCCTTCCCTCACCCTCCCCTCTCAGTCTTGTAGATGGTTCGATAACCTTAATGTACTTCAACAATTTTGATAATGTACACACCACAAGCTTTCAAAAAAGACATTAATTTAACTAACATTAGACCAAGTTTTTTTTTTGCATTGTGACATTCACATGCTTAGTTACACACCAATATGCACACAAGGTGTCATGACAAGTATAATGACTATGACATTGCAAATGCATCAAACATGGTAGCACAAAGCGAAAGACTTCACTTATCTTGTGAAGGGTCATTGTTACCTGTGTTGCACAAACAACATCATTTTCTAAATGACCTACTAATCAACATTCATGCACTCACAAATACATAGAACCAATAGACTAAAATTTTCCTAATTGACTTTCCACACCTCTTTGACATATCCGTTGCATAACAAGGTGCATTGCGAGAACAAATATAGTTTTTATATGTATATATAAGTCCTTAATTTTGAGCCATTTGAAATCTGTCACCTTTACCAAGTGTCGATTATTCTAATATTCTTCACAAAAGGCAAACCCTTTCTCTAAACCCACTTTAGCTTGGTTTTTGCTTCGTCTCATTTTGAAAAACATCTGCTGTAGTAGGGTTTCGTATTTCCTTTCCTGCAAACGCTGCGCATTTTCTTTCATCGGCATCGTCGAAAGCACAATCTTGAGGTAAGTCCCTTGCCATGATTTCAATGCGTTTTTTTTCTAATGGATTTCGTATACGGCTGGATCATTTTTGTAGTGTTTTATTTCGTTCTACCACAATTCTGTTGTTGGCGCCCTTTATTTTGGATTTCGTTGTCGTCAAGTAGGTAGTCGGATGAGGTATCAGTGAAATATTGTTTATCGCCCACCTTTTGTATTTATTGATCTTGTTCTGTGTGTTGAGAAGGATCAGCCGCCCTTGGAAGTGAAGCGGTGGAAGCTACAAATTTCTTTACAAGAGCTTTGCTGTAGGCGTAGTCGTTCCACGGCGGGCTCGTGGGGGCTGGGGCGGTGGGAAGTTTCGTTTTTGAGGGATTGGTAAGATAGTTCAGGACGCCCAGTCCTCTGGGCGTCTTCGGCTGCCTGCCTCTCACGTTCATACCCGCCCAATAGTTTCGAGAAGGGTTCGCTGTTATCAGAACGGAATAAGACTCTCCAGAGTATACGTTCAGGTTATCTACTTTCACGAGCTATGTTTGTCAATTATTCATAAAGATAACCCTTTGATTTGGCTATGAACTTCTTTTTGTTTTTAGAAAAAAACTATTTATCTTGGCTACGGCTTTCTTACCCTGTCTGGGATCTGCTAAGGACCTACATGATCCGGAGAGAAACATTAGACCTCTATGGTGTAGTATTGTAAAATGGCTGTAGTATTGTAAAATGGCTCTCCATCACCTTCTCTATAATTGTGATAAGTAATAATTGAAAGAGGCATCTGAGAGGAAACCTGCAAATTACAGAAAGCTACTGGAAGCTGACTGTGCAGGGGACTTACGAGGAGGATCCTAACGATCCCAGCCTGTACTGCTGCTGAATGCTGAGTGGGGTGAGAGGGAGAACGCAAGCCAACTATTATTATTGCTAATATTCATGAAATTTGCTACCAACCAAACCTTGCAGTTAAGGCTTTATCACAGGCGTCCTAAGTTTCAACACCGACAATACTCTAGAACAGCCTTAATTGTTACGTGATTTTAGTTTCATCAGAGGAAAGCCTTCCGTTGGAGTATAAAATTCCAAAAAACGCAACAGGAAAACTTTAAAACTGTGAAGCATTTCTGATGCAGAGCATCAAAGGTTTTTTTCCAAATCTGCATACCAAGCACCTTTCCTGTCATAAAGATCACTGATTAGAGGCAAGAAACATTCTTCAATATTAAATTTCTACAGTCACAATCAGTAGATTGATTGATCTCATAATTTTTACCATTCCATTGAACTATATTTGATACATTGTATTCAAGGCCATTGTCCAGTCAATTAACCTTTTAAGGATTTTACCTTCATCCATTACCACTGTTCAAATACACTTACATTCAACAACAAACTTACTCCCATTTTGTCATAACAAGATCAAATATAACTGTTACTGTATTTGACAGTTTTGATAGTATCAGACTCAGGATCCAATAACTTACAGACCTGACCGTGTTATGAAGATCGCTCCGGTGAAGTTGTTGAAAATTAGGTTTTTAAAAACTTATCTAAAAATTGGAAAAATCCAACGGTGTGTTGAAAAGTTATGCCCCCCGTAATATGACTGTTTTTGTTCTGAATCGATTTGAAAATTGGTTCTCAATATTCTAAACCAGATTGAATCGATTCACTTAAACCGATCCTCCAAAGCACGATTCAATTCTAACAAACAGGGCCGATACCATTATTCCAAATGGGATTCATGTACACCAAAGCTGATATTGTCAAACAAACTTCCATTTTTAACTTGTTTTCATACCGATTATTAAATCAATGAAAAGTTCCATTTAAATAACAAAGGACTGATATCATGCAAAAATCAGAACTTTTAAAACAATTTCCTTCAACTATGAATCGGTCAACTCAAACAAGACCGACACAATGAAATTGATTCCAAATCACAAAACAGAGAGTCGATACCCAAGAACACAAAGGAAGCTATAACGGTGAAAAAAACTTTATTGTTTTGATTTCATATAGTACATATAAAATAGAATTAATACCAAACTTTCATACCACATGTATTCCATACGATAATCTCTGATCTGTCCATTCTTGCAAGTTGACAGCCAGAGGGTTGTCTCGATTACATTTCTACTTTCTTCAAACCCTCTTCTGTGTTATCACTCTTCAAAACATTCCAGCCATTTTTTAAACCAATTTGTGGGCAGTTACAATTCTTACGGTTACCATACCATGACCATTCACATTCCTTTGGGTATATTTGGTACAACATTGCAAAATTGGAATTTTGCAATGTTGTACTTTTACATTGTTACTAAATTATTATTTTGGAACCTTTATCATTTTGGCTTACTAACATTGGACTTTAGATACAAATGAATAATCAACATCACATAAAACTTGACATAATTCTTATAATGCTGAGGTGCCTTATGAATGGCTTGTTATGCATACCATTTGGACTCACCAATGCTCCTAGCACATTCACGAGCCTCATGAATGAAGTCCTAAAAGACTTTACTGGTAAATTTGTAGTTGTTTATATAGATGACATTTTGATATTTAGTAGAACTAAGGAAGAGCATCTTAAGCATGTTGAAATTGTTTTGATAAAGTTGCAAGATGAACAACTAACCATAAATTTGGAGAAAAGTGAATTTATGAAGCACGAATTGGTTTACCTTGGCTTTGTGGTGTCTAAAGGAGATTTGAAGATGGATACCTCAAAGGTCTCAGCTATACTCAGTTGGCCAACCCCCAAAACAGCTAGTGAGGTGAGAAGCTTCCATGGATTAGCTCAATTCTATAGGAAGTTTATAAGACACTTTAGTTCAATTTGTGCTCCTATGCTTGATACTATTAAAGGGGGAATGAAAACTAAGTTTAAATGGACAATAGAAGCAGATAGAGGTTTTGAATTATCGAAGAAGGTGGCAACACAACTAGTGTTAGTGCTACCAAGTTTTGAGAAACTATTCACTTTAGAGTGTGATGCCAGTAACATTGCAGTAGGTGCAGTTTTGAGTCAGGATAATAGACTAGTGGCATTCTTCAGTGAAAAACTTAATGAAGCTAAGAAAAGATATTCCTCTTATGACTTAGAGCTTTATGCACTTGTCCAATCACTTAGGAAATGGAGACACTACCTCCTGCCCAAGGAGTTTGTAGTATAGTCAGACAACCAAGCACTGAGTTTCATCAATTCCCAAGACAAGCTAAGTCATAGACATATTAAATGGATGGAGTACTTGCAGGCCTACACATTCCATATTAAGCATAAGAAAGGACAGTTGAATAGGGTTGCTGATACACTGAGTAGAAGGCTACTCACAGTTCAGGAGGTGCAATTGAAAAGTATTGGGGTGGAAAGTTTCAAAGACCTCTATAAAGAGGATGAAGATTTTGGAGATGCCTACAAAGTATGCCAAGAGTTCAACAACCATTTTCACAGTGAGTATGCAGAATATATATTGTAGAATGGACTCATATTCAAAGGGGGACAATTATATGTACCAAAGGGGTCAATGAGGGAGAATTTGATGCAAGATAAGCATAATGGAAGTCTTAGTTGTCATTTTGGACTGAATAAAACTTTGGAGCTAATACAAAGGTTCTACTATTGGCCTAAGATGCAAAAAGACATGAGAAGGTATGTGGAACAGTGCACAATATGCCAAAGAGCAAAAGGCACATCCTCAAATGTTGGTTTATCAACCATCGCCAATTCCCAACAGACCATGGGAATGTGTGAGCATGGATTTTGTTGTTGGTTTACCTAAGACTAGAACTGGTTATGATAGCATATATGTTGTTGTTGATGGATTTAGCAAGATGAGTCATTTCATCCCATGTAAAGTGACTCATGATGCCAGTCATATAGCACATTTGTTCTTCAAGGAAGTCATCAGGATTCATGGGCTCCCAATCAGTATAGTTTCAGACAGAGACCAAATTTATGGGACACTTTTGGAAAACTTTATGGAAGAGATTAGGAACCAATTTTTCTTTTGGATTTGCTTACCATCCATAGACTGATGGGCAGACTAAGGTTGTAAATAAGACACTTGGGGAGGGGGTAGTGGTGCTGCATTCTATACATATAGAACTTGAAATGCTAAGTATGAAATTATGTTTCAATGTAACATACCAAATTGGTTCTTGGAATCTTGAAATACGTGAACATAGCAAAATTGAAAATTGCAACACGAACTAGAACCATTGAACATTCAACATAGTAACATAGATGATAGTAACATACATACTCATAGACTCATAGTAACATAATGATAATCATAAAATTATATTAGTCCCCTATGATTCTATCAAAGATTCAAAATTCATTGTTCAAATATGAAATGTCATAAAGATGATCCTGATTACAATGAGTAGCATGATATGAATCATGATTGATATCAAATGAGTACCCAAGTACCGTCCTGAAGTACCCAAGTACTTTTCCTGAGTACCCAAGTACAGTCTCGGAGTACCCAAGGGGTGGGGGGATGGGTGCGGCCACGGTATGACGGTGCTTGAGTGGCGGTGGGGTTACTCCGGTACGCGGAGTACCCGTCCCGGTATCGGGTACTCCGGGGTTTTGGGCCGGGTGCGTGTCCTCGGGTTAGACTGGTAGTTTTGTTTAGTTTTCAAAGTTGTGTGTGTTTTGTTGTGGTAAGTTGTGTCGCAAGACCCTAGTGTTGTGATTGTAAGCCAAATAGGGCAAATAGGTGAAATGACACCGAGTGTGCATAAATTGGTTTATTTAAGTTGTATTTAGGCTTAGAATTGACTTTTTGGTCAATTAGAACCCATACATTGGGTTAGAGCAATGTAATAGGTGAAATGTCTTGACAATATTTTGACAAAAAGTTGCAAACTACCTTAATGCAGTTATGGGTCGGTTTGGACAGTTGGGATAGGTCAAGGGGACCTGCTTAAGCATTTTTCATGCCTTGTACGAAGGTTGGATAACTTCTGGACACAATTTTCAAGAAAGACAATTAGGCAGTTTTCTGAGACAATTGTAATTTCTTGTTTTCGAGTTGCAGAAGTATTGAGTGGATTGAATCCATCTCCTTTTCAATGTAATTAGCAAAGTTTAGTCGTTTTGTAATATTGTGTGGAGTAGTTTAGTCTTTTGGTTTGATTTTGCAAGTGTAAAGTTAATTCTGTCCCTGTTCTTTGTTCTTCGTTCACTGGACCAGTCAGGGTTTGTAAATAAGAAATGACTCCATAATGAAGTTCCCACCATGGTGAATACTTGAGCCTTGGGGGAATGCAAGTGGGGTCTATGTACATAGTTTTTCTTTTTGTTAGAGAATTGGAAGAAGCAACAATGAATTTTAGCCTCTTGCCCTAGGCGAGCTCCTCCATAGCCCGGCTAGGGAAACAAGAGTGACAGTGGGATAAACTTGCAAGAGTGGATTGAAAAGAGCAATCCGACACCTTGATGGTGTCTATAAGACCCTTGTAGAGCTTAGTGAACGAGCTGGAAGTGTTTTGAATCCAGTTGGATGGATTTTGAAAGCAATGTGCAAAAACTGGTTCATTTCCTAGTGAATTAGCACAGTTAGGGTTTGGTACTGTACGGATGACTCCAGAGCCCAAGACCAAGAAATTCTCGTGTTTTCCCAAAGGGTGTCTGGATCACATAACTGTTCAGGGGTTGTGTTGAAGTTTGAAGAAAGAAAACCAAAACCCTACAAAATAGGGCTAATAGAGACCTACAAGCTAGTAGCCCTTGTTTCTAGGAAGTTTGGGCAGCGATGGGAGAATGGACCCTAAATCTTTGTAGAAGTTGCATTTGTGGTCACAAATGAGTCAAGAACATACCCTAGACTCCTGCAAGGTCACACTAATGGGTTGGTGTGTAGAAGTGTGAACTTACCGTGGTGAGCTTAGTGGAAGAATAAGTGGGTTGTGAACTTGGAATTGATAGGGAAGTTGAAGTGTGGGTTAGGAGATTGGATTGGATCCCTCCTAGGATCATAGGTGATTAGGAAAGCCGTAGGAAGTCTTTGAGAGACTTGTGGAGAACTAGTGATTAGTTCAAGAAGCAAAGAACCTCCCTATCAATTTCAATAGGAGTCTTGACGAGTAAAATTCCACCTTAATACAAATCTTGAGGTGATACATTAAAAGATAAAATTATCATGAACGGATCATAAACATTGAAGTAGTTACTGGATAATGGACATAAATAGTGTTTGAATCTTGTAAATGTTTTTTCTGCCGATTTGGATAGATATTTAATTGCAGCACAAAAATGGCCCAAGAAATGCTGGTTTTCCAGGAATGGGTTATAGTACCGTATCATGCAATATAGACCATAGGCATGTCTTCCCCAGAGATTGTGGCATGTCAATCACCCTTTTGCTTATGAAGTTATCATAAGATCTTTTTCCATTCTTGTTTTTCTCTGGCCATTGCAATCCTTGCAGGGCTAATGAACAAACTAGAAGCTCAATACTGCATTTTTGTTTGATAACCGATCTAAGCCTGCATCTTTATCTTTATCCTTATAGATGGATGCTCTTATTTTTGTAGAGGAATCCTTCTAGCAATTGTACTTATCCGAGAAATCGTTGTGTAATTATAATGGCAGGCAGTTGTGAGATGGTAACATAGATTCAAATTCCTCACTGAAATGTGAACATGTAGCAAAGTTGTGATGTTTTACAGGATAATTTGTGCCTGATCTGTGTTCACAATTATTATGAATGGGGCCTGATCTTGTTCCACACTGCATAGATGGAGATACAATTTATTGCATTCAATTGTAGCTTATTTGGTTTGTCCCATTGAACCCTTATGGTCTGGAATCTATTATCATTAATTTGCATTCATACACTTTGTTTGTCACTAGCCTTTTCTTGTGACTTATTTAAAGAATCCAAAGAAAACTCAACCACCATACAGTAAACTCCAGATTAAAAATGTCAAACCTTGAAGATAAAATTAAAAATATCACACTCCAAACCTGATACCCAAAATTTTGAAGGCCAAACACGAAGCCCTGAGCATAAGAGTTAAAAATATCACTCCTATTGAAACCAATTATCAGTTGAACCCATAAATAGCAGTAATTAATTACAGTTCTCTCACCACCAAAAGAAGCTTAAAATTTAGGACAATGTTGTGTCTTTAAGCAGACTGGTTCTTCTGGTTTGGTTAATTTTTTACTTTTTTTTTTGAGATACTTGGTTTGGTTGTTCTTCATTCTTATGTTGAATTCAGTATAATTTTTTTTGAGATGTCACATCAAATGAGCTTTAAGTGTTAAATCATTGAGGTATCAGTTAATTTGATATATATTTTCTAAATTTCACATCAAACGAGCTCTAGTAGTAAATCATCAAGGTTTTATTATGGAGATCTGTGCTTATATCTCCATGAGAAATGTTTAAATACACAAATATTGATTGCTGAATCAGCTAAATAACCATGCAAAATATACAAATTTGAATGTTGAATAAGGAAAGTCTATCCAGTTCGTTGTAATATATTTCTTATTCACTTCAATGTAGAAATATTGAATGCAAAATCAAATAAATTTCCATAGCCATTTTGTTTAAATATACAAATGTTGAGTAACAAAATAAAAGAATTACACAAATCAACAACATATACCATCTAATAATGTCAAGAACTGTTCCTAAACGAATCTGACATGAAATATTGTACTTACTTAAAATATAAAGTGTTAAATACTGAATCAGTAAACCACCATATCCAATTCCTTTAATGGAGCAACTGAGCCAGAAGAATTCCAACAGGGAGAATTTTGGGTTATCCTTGTGAATATTTAAGGTCCTAGGAGAAGCTTCCACGCCCTTAGCCATAATGAATGGTTTTGTGAAACACAGGTGGATTGATTCTAGGCTAGGAAAACTTGTTTATAGGTGAAAGCATGCTTGTCATGCTTTTGAATCAATAGGAATTTGATTCACAATAAAATTTGGCTAAATAATTTGTAACTTCTATAGTAAATTTTATGGGTGGAAAATTTTCCTATTTTTATGATAAATATTTGTAGAAGAGATATGGTAAATACTAAATTGTTTTCTCACTTTCATTAATATTTCTGTGGTATGTCATAATCTTGAAAGGTCAGCCAACAAAACAATCACACATTGTATCTTTGTTTGTGTAGAGGGACTTGAGAAAATGTTTATAAAATATAAAAATATGATTTTTTTTGGCTTGTAATGAAAAAGCTACAAAATTGTCACAATTTTGTGCCTGGATGTTAGTATTAAAGCTTGTGATATGATCTATTTTGCTTTGTCATCAATTATGTAAAGCAAATTGCCTTCTACAAGGATCTTGAGAATTGCTTTGAAGGATTAAGGATTGGTAGATGGGAGAGCACTATCCCTTGTATTACATTGGCTATGAAATTTATAAGATGTACTTGAGTTATCTTTGTTTATTGATTTATGTATATTGTGGACTATTGTAAATGATAATCACTGCTAAATTGAGATGTGGCCTAACATCTTTCAAATTTTTATAGCGTGAAATTATAATCTTTTATCCAAAACCGCATACAAATATATGTATACTCTATATTGATTTTTATATATTATTCTGTATAATTGTTAGTAAATGAAATTATCCCTTTCTTATATAATTGATTCTTTACTTTGTAGCCTTGAAAGGAAATAACGATCTCACACTAATAGTTGGATCAAGCATACATGATATTTGACCCTCTGAATTACGGTACAGCTCCCGGTTGGATTTTCAATGAATTTTCTAATAATCAAAATTGCATTTGCAAGAACATACTTTTCACTAGAAAGTAAATAAGGCATTCACAGTAATTCACACATAAATATGTCTCAATCACTGCATTGAAAGGAAATATATGAATTCTACGAAGCCCACACACTTCAGTTTACTACACATCTGAAAATATGAAACTCCAACAATTAAAAGACTAAGGCTAAAGAAAGATTTACTTCAAGAAAGAATTCTGATCAACCAAAGATACCCCAACAGAGATCAATTCACCAATATAAACCAACAGATTTATAACAGCGGATTTTTTTTTTTCATTGATTTCAGATAACCATCTTGAAAGTATATCCTAGAAAATTCACACCAAAAACTAAAACGGATTCCTAAGTAATTCTATCTAATTCTCCAAAATTTTTTATCGGCCAATTCCAAGTTTTTTCTGGCTATATATAGCCATTAGTTTAGAACATACAATTAAAGCCTAGAAAACTCTCCCAAAGTTTCGGGATGAAAACAGTTTTTAAACTGAAAAGCATTACTAAAAAAAGGAATGATCAAAACGACTAGAAGCACTCCAAGATTGGCGGAGCACGATCACGGAGTGGCAGACGAGCTGGAGCCCATAGACTGGTTATGAGGAACATTGGTGGCGTGGGCGTTCCTCCACTCCTCGTGTGCACTGGAAACACTGATGATAGTGGCATGATGCAGCAGGGTAATATGGATTATCCTCTGTTTCAACACTTTCTTGTCCTTGCACACCTGGATGATTTTCTGTTTGTGGGACTCCAGATGATCAACACAAACTACCAACATGGCTTCAATATTAGTCATCAATGTGCAATCTTCAGTTGTTAGGTCTTTATTATCCCTTATGGCTGAAATCTCCCTTTCGAACTCCAGGGTCATCTCGCTTGCATCTTTGATGTTTTGGCCATCTTCATTCATTAGAGTAATGTTTAGACACTTCAGATCCTTTTGCATTGTGTCTGTCAGTCCCTTTAATTCGTTTAGCAAACATGTAGCTCCTTCATATCTTGCCTTGATGACTGAATTCCGCCATTCAATACTTTTAATGGATACATAAAGGATATCTTCATCCAGGCTTGGGACTGGTTTCTCAGCAAGGAACTTAGTTTCTCCATATTTTTCAATCTCGTTCATCTGGTTCATTACATTAGCCCATTTCTTCTTTTCCTTTTCCCACTCAGCTAGCTCTGTTAGTATCTCTGAGATTGATGTTGTAACGGTTCAATGAGTTTGGATTAACTGGGTGATATAGTCACCTCCATGCTCGATCATGCCCTGTATCCACTTGCCGAGCACATCAACAATGAGTTTTTTCCTCTGAATTTGATCCAGGGTCTTTCTGACCTCGGGCGAACAAGGGTCAAAGGATTGAGGTACTTGAGCTAATGGTAGAGGACTAGGATCCCAGACTTCCTGTATGAATTCTGCCAACTTTTTGATTGTGGTCTTCAGTTCTTTCTGTTATATTGTGGTGACTAATCAGGAAAGTACTATCTAGGAAAGTGTTTTACAGTTTCTGCAATGCATGAATTTTTTTGAGGCTTATTTTCTGCCAATTTCTGGGCCGACATGTTCTAACCCTAAAGCGGCATAAAGATTGTATAAATTGGCTTAGGGTTAGGGTTTTGTATTATTATGTATGTTTTACGACGGAATTGAGCTGTAAGGGATTGCATATTGCGATCAGATTGTAATCACTGGATAATAATAATAGTGGACTTGCTGTCTGGTGGACATAGCCCAAGGATTAAGGTAACCACGTTAAATCTTTGTGTCTTGGGTTCTCTTTTGTTTGGTTTATCATTTTTTGATATTGGTTATATATTTCTGCGTGTAATTGTTAGATTTCTGTCTTCTATTCCTAACACTTTCTTATCCTTCTCGTCCTTGAAAGTCCCGCACAACATCTTCTTAGTGGATTTTTCTAGATGCTTTGCATCCGCTGCTCTGGTTGCAACTCCAAGATCTGTCTTTTTGATTGTAAAGTCATCGGCAATAGCTTCGCTGAGATCCTTATCTTACTTAGGGACTACATGCTTAGCAACCCAACGTCCTGTTTTCTCGTCTATGTCAATCATAAACTCAATCCCGATCCTTTTTGGCTTAACTGTAGTCCCCAAGCATTTGCTAACCATGTCTTCCACAGGTAGTGTAATAGGCAACACATTACTTTTCTTGCTAATTGATGTCTCCAACCATTTGTAAGAGTGGTGTCTGCAGAGGAGTATTCATTGCAACAGTCGTGGAATCCCCTGTATCAGATTGGCCGACCTTTTGAATTTCAACATCTTTAGAAGGTGTGTTCTGAATGTTCTTTTTTGACATTGGATTGTCCATTTCGTCTAGATTGATCACTTCGTTTTCCCTAGCCGTCCAACGTCTTTTTTTTTTGGATCTGGTCCTTGTGACTTGCTCAGATGGGGTGATATAAGGGATGCTCTGTTTTCCAGATTTGGACTTGAGAGTTCTCTTATTTTTAATTTTGGAGGAACCTGCAATAGAAACATCAACGTTAGATGAAGAAATATGATTTTCAACAGAGGTGGCAAGTGCGAATCTCCGTGTGTTATGCCTCTTTTGCACAGGAGGCCTTTTCTCATTAACCCATTTTTTAGTTCTTTTGATCGCACTGAGAGTTTTGATATGTATGCTGTCCCTTTCATGAACACTCCAGTCTATTTCGGGCAGTGGTAATCCTCTGACCCTTGCTTCATACTGATCATCAATCACCTCCTCGCCTTGCTCTTCTTCTATCCCTGTGATGTCAAGGTCTATTCTTAGGGTAACAACTTGGTTGAGAGTGAATCTCGACCAAGATCTTCTTCTTACCTCAAAATCATCTGTGCAATTTTCCCAGTAATCTTCCATCTGGGGAAGATGTTGAAACTCAGTAGGCAAATTAAAATGCTGGGTTGCATAACCCATGCTGTCAATTTTTTTCCTCGCCTCAAAGGTCTTCAGGTTCAACTTGTTCAATTGTAGCTCTAGATTAAGGGCTTCTAAGGACGTTTTACATGTGTAGAACCCCAGTTCAATGGGAAAGCTTGATTTTGCTCTGCCTTTCCTCTCCTTCACACTTTTATGCACATGAGCCAATTGGCGACCTACCTCAGTTATGATGTGGCTATCAAGGGCATATCTTGGGAGCTTGAATGGCTGACCTTCAAACCCACCAATCCTTATGTAAGTAAATCTCCTGAACTGGATAAAGAAACTCCCTTAAGTGTTGACAAAGTTCTTAGCTTCTTCTGACATCCTCTCTTTGATATTCCCCTGCATCTCATAGACTAACTTTCCAAAAAAAATCCCGTTTACCTTCATGAAGTTATCAATATGAAATTCTTTCTGCAGATGAGGGTAATAGTCGTATACTTTCATATTGGGGACGAGTAATTCATGAAAGAGGCCCTTCCACTCCCTAGTACATGCTAGAACATAGAACAAGTATGAGGTCATGTAGAAACCATACCTTCCTGAGAAGTTTGCCAACTGATGGTGAAGTTCATCTGCAATAGTGTCCGCCTAGTCAATGAATTTCTAGCCGCCTAGGTTTATTTGAATGTAAAAATACATCCAATCTTGCCAAAAATATGCATGTTGGTTTCCCTTGATCCTGTTGAGTAATATAACTAATTCCCCAGCCTCTGGCTTAAAGTGGTCTATGGTAAGAGGCTTAGGCAGCCTAGACCCTCCCTTTTGTGGTTTCAACAGCCAACTCTGAGCAATTTCATTCCTATAAACTTGTCGCTGGGTAGAGAAAACAGACTGAGAAGAGGCAGTAGTCCATCCCTCATAGGGATCTTTCTAAGGAATACCCATTGCCGTTAAAATAACATCCTTGTTTATGAAAACTAATGGGCTCCCATCTATCTTTTTGATACATTTCTCCTCCCTACTATAACGTTTGGCACATTCTACTACCAACTAAGGGCCCAGAGTCACCATTGGAAATGCATCAACTTCTGCCAACCCACTTCGGACTACTTTTCCTATCATGGAACCTGGGATAGGATTTTTAACTGTGTTCCTAATTTCTTCCAATGCTCCTGACCGTATTGATGTGTCGTCACACTCCGACAGAGAGCTAATTAGGCAAGAAGTACGCCCAAAATTCGGGAGTGGAGGCTTCATGATATACCGAGACAACAATACAAAGAAAGAAGAACAAAGAATGCAAAAGTTCTACAGGGTCTTTTTAACTTCAAAATCACAAACAACTTCAATTTGAATCAGGAGCGCCAGGAGAAGACAACTAACCTATTAATTCATGCAATTTCCCTAAGCTTTGAGAGAGAAGATGATACCTCGACTGCTCTGTTACTTTTGCCTCCCTTAGAAGAGTTTTCACCATAAAAAAAAACTAAGCGTCACCCATTTATTTACCAATTCTTCACAAGATCGTGCGAGATTTGCAATTAATGATGAAATGCTGGCAAAAGATTTTAGTTAATGATGACAAGAGGTCTGCTTGATCGCCGCATTAATTGCCGTACTTTCTCAAGAGTGAAATGACACTTAAATGTCACTTCTCATGATGATTATATCCGTGCCATGCACGGATGCCACATTCTTTGCCAACTGTCATTTTTGTAACATCACCGCCGCCTTTTCCTCCCCTTGGCTTGAGAGCATCCATTGAACTTTGAACTTTGAACTAAGCAAGTTCAAAAGTTGAGTTCAATTTGAGACAAGACACGACTACCCCTTGACATGTTTAAAAAGATAACACGAGCGGCAAGAAAGAAAAATTAATGATCGTCAAAACATAATGCAAGATGAAATGCGCAGTTGAACCTTGAACCTTGAACTAGGCTAGTTCACGATTCGAAGTTCAACGGAAAGACAAGTTTTGCGAAACATGACGCTTAGTTTACGTGAAAACGAAAAAGGAAACAAAAACATACCGCGGGGTGTTATTGAACTTTGAACCTTGAACTAGGCTAGTTCAAGATTCAAGTTCAACCTACAAGAGGGACATGCAAAAAGACAGGAAAAACCAGGGTGATAATATACTTCGAAAAAGATTATAGGGTGATTTTTGAGAGGAATGAGTAGATGAATAACAAGCAAAAATCAGAGGTAACGATAATAAACTAAATAAAATAAAATATCTTATTCTATTCTTTGATTAGTACTCTCCAATATATTATTTAATGTATGATTTACTATTGGTGTAATCATTGTACCTCATTTTGGTGCAAGTGCTAGTTAGCCGATAGGCTTTATATCGTAGACTTCACCTTCCACAATTGCCCGCTAAACCTGTTTTACATTTCAAAACCACCTTAGTCTCCCATCAAACCATCTCAAATGAACTTTCTGGCTGAAAAATCTTCCAACCAAATTTTCACCGATTGAAAAACTCTTTTCAATGATGGCAGATAAGATTGTAATGATTGCATTGCATAAAAAGTTAAAAAACATATATATTTAAATATTATTACTAAGAAAAATGCAAATAAAAAGAAAAATCTATATTTTATTATATCTTCTTTTGACAATAATGTTTTTGAATATTATCTTCTTTTTATTAGGATATTCTATTTTTTATGTGTCAAAAAAAAAAAAGGAAAAATTGTTAAAATAAAAAGACTTAGCTTTATTCTAATTCTTCTTCTTTTTCTCTGTTTTATAGGATTATTTTTCATTAAGTTAAAAAGTTTATTTTATTATTTATGTATTTTTATGAAATCATAAATAGTAATGAAAGATTTTAGAATTAATTTAATTATAATTGTTTTAATAATATTTTAACTACTATAGAAAAATTATATTGTTTAATAAAAAATCTAACTGCTTGTTTTTCAGAGATAGATTGAAATAAAATATATTTAAAATCTACCTATAATTCCTTATCGTCTTATACCTTGAACCTCCTTAGGTGCATGTGCTAGTATAATATTTTTTAATATACATGGAGCAATAGATATGCATATTGTTTAAATTAATTACTGGATATATATATTTAAGTGTCACCCTCTTGAAAATTTCTCACCAATGGTAAAAACCCTTCCTTCAAACTTACTTAAGCATAATGAACTAAGGGGTTTTTAAAAGAACAAAAAATAATAGTTTTGTAATTAAACACACAGACCAAATGATATGGATTGGTGTGCTTTTATTTTTCAAACTTAGCCAGCCAACTTTTAAGGGTACATTTATATTATTTTGTTAAATCAAGTCCCAGAGGATTTCTTACAGTAAGAATTTAATTAAATTTATTGAAATGTTGTCAAAGAAATATATGTTATTATTGCCATGCTTCTTTACTGAGATTTTATGTTTGATAAACAGTGTGAGGGTGTTAAGCAGACAAAATGACAGATAGGCTTACAAGGATTGCTATTGTTAGCTCAGACCGCTGTAAGCCCAAGAAATGCAGGCAGGAGTGTAAAAAGAGCTGCCCTGTTGTCAAAACAGGTTCGCTTTTTTGTTTCATTCTTTTTTTACAGGCTTTCTTCCTCGTTTGCCTCTTGTTCTAATTCAATTAACCGTGTATCAGAAACCTGGTTTAGTTGTGGTGCTTAGTATATTGAATTTCTGCACATAAACATTCTAGTTGCATTATCTAGAAAGAAAGTTAGTTCAACAGTGTATTGTTTTGTAATTCATAAATTAACCTTTGGCATAGTATCTCTTCCCTCAATTCAGATTAGCTAGTCACCTGAATTCTTTTAGTTTTCTTCATGTTTCAAACAATTTAGTTGCTTTATTTTAATTATAAAATAATTCAAAGTAATATTGCTTACACCGTTTGGCTTCCAGTAGTAATTTCTAAGTTGTTGTTCCCAAGGAGCTAAGTATTGCATTGCCCAGTATTTATTTTGGTTGCAGATGCTAAGTATTATTTTTAGACTGTCAGAATTTTTTTTGAACTATTGGCTTAGATGTAATGAGATGGATAACTCTTTCCTCATATCACTTTGTACTCGCAACTATTCTCTTCATGTACTGCACCTTGTGGATGCATTGTTTTACTGAAAAGTTTAACACTTTTTCATCTTTTTTTTTGAGGGATCAACTGGCTCTCAATTTAAAACCTCCAATGCTGTTATAACTTGAGGTTGTACCATTTGACAAGGATTTAGTACATTTCTTCTTAGATAGAGTTAGATAATTGTGGTGATGTTTTGCCTTCACTCTGATAATTGTGGACCAGTTTTTGTCAAAGCTTATTAAAACTTCTGCTCAACAATGGCTTATAGTTTACATCATAGTTGGCAAACTCGCAGAGTTTTTATACTCTGCGAGTTTTTCAGACTTTAACCTGCGAGAAAGACTCGCCGAGTTTTTGAGAAAAACTCAAAAACTCGGCTGCTTCTGTGCATAACTGCATAAAGCAAAAAAAATGGCACAGTCAAGTTCATTTTAATGCTGAGAGGGGGAAAAATAACTCCCGACGCCTTTGTACAATTATAAAAGTCTTTTTTGGCTTCGCAGGGCGCTGCCCCTCGACCCCGCCCTGTATTGTTGCCCCTTGACCCCATTTTGGGGGCGCTGCCCCCAAACCCCTGTTGAAAAATCTGGGGGAAACTGCGTCGATAGAAGTGGGGAAAAATTAACCACAAGTCTAATTAGGCTCCATATAACAACACAATCACGCCCAGTGCAGGCTTCTAGGACTAGACCCTCAAGTTGTACCTCTCCCTTAGTTTTTACTAGAGCTGGGAAGAGGAAGATGTAATTGTAAATTTATAATGATGCATTTACTTTTAGTTTTACAGGAACTATTTACTATTTTGCTTCAAGCCATCAACATTGCTCATGAGAATGCGATTTTGTACCCACTTTGCGTTTAAATATATCTAGACTCAACTTGTTTTTTTTGTGTTCTCATTAATTGACTCATTGGATGCATCTTCTCATTGAATTTTGCAAAAAAAAAGCATTTCTAATTAAATTTAAGTAGTTTTTTCAGTTCCTGAGTTTTTTGCCGAGGTTTTTCCTAAAACTGGTCGAGTTTTTCCCCATTTTTTCTTTTAGGCCTTGGCGAGTTTTTGCAGAGTCCGAGTTTTCCAACTATGGTTTACATAACTAGAAGTTGCCCCATTGGGTCCAAACTCTTTGTTGCTTAGTATTATATGTCATATTACTACGGATGGGAGTTATGATTGAGATTGAACTTAGTTATCATTGTTTTATTTCTTTTAGTTTTCTGTACACAATATATTTTTGAAAACTGAAACTATTTTTTACATTGTGAGAGTTTGAAATTTTAGAAGAGGTCGTAGAGGCATTTTTTGTTTTTGTTTTTTGAAGTGTTGCTTATTTACTCTTGAAGGGTGAGGAGACCTTGTAGTTGCCTTTCTTCAATCTCTCAAGGAAAAGGCAATTTAGTATTAGTTTTTTAGTTGTTAAAGGTCTTTCTTCTTTCATGAAAGAAAAGTCCTATTAAAATATGTGACATATCTAAAAGTGATCCTCCATCTTAAATTGACACTTTGTTTGGTCGTATAAATGAATAGGAGATTGTGAACTCCTATAGGCTATAATAATAAAGGCAGTGTCCCAAAAATAAGTTTATTTTCTAGCATTCATGTCATCTACCACATATATGCTGTTGTGTATGATTGATGGGTACAAATTTTATAATAAAAAACAAATGTCGAACACTACCCATAGAAGCAAGAGGAACTCATAATGATACTACAACTCATAGAATGATATGATTTTTATTACTTTGATAACAAATGATAACCTACTATATGAGGAGAACACTATTTCACAACAACAGATACAAACCAAGTTCGACTACAGATGCGAAAAAAATATAGAATAAAGAAAGGCAATCATTGTAGCGACAGAAGCTCAAAACAATGATTCAAACATTTCATGGATTTGGCAGAAAATTATTCCACAAACTAGAAACCACATTCTCAAATGCTCATTTATTTCTAGAATACACAATAGACAATTTGTGTACCAAACACGAAATTAGCCTTAAGCATTCTTTGCTGGTCAATCACACTTCGTACGATGCTCTGTTTTGGCAATCAATCTCTACTCTCTTATCGTTCCTTCACGTGATTGAAGTCATCTCATTGTGACTTTCTTTCCGTTCTATGAATGCAAATGGTTCTATTCTCCTCCTTGATACCGGACTCAACTCATCCATTCCAATCCAGAGTCAATCTCTTCACCAAAAATTGCTATCTTGTTGTCCCTCACTCTCGTAGTTCTCAACAATATATTTCTCTTTCAATTGGGCTCTTTGTCCTCACCTCAACCTCCAGTCCTTTCTGTTTTAAAATGATGGCAAAGAGCCTCTCCAATCTTCTTTGCCAGGACATGCGATTCCCGTTCTCTGCTTGCCTGATCCCCCTCAGTGTATCTTCCTTTATTGTTGTATTTTCCTTTTCTCTTAGTTCCCACACTGTTCTTCCAACAACCTTAACCACAACCATTTCTCGGCCGCAAAATTGATATAGGCAAATAAGGAAGATTGGAATTTATCCGATGCTCCTACATCAATGATGGGCATATAATGCAAGGGTTGAATAACTATGCAACATTGCAACTTGCCAACTAAGACGACATCTTACCTAATTCACAAGTACTAGCTATATAACTATAATCTAACAATCAACATCAAGTTATGAATTAATGCTTATGGTCTTTTAAGCATAAATATAATCTAAAATTGTGATAACAAATTATAAATATCTAAACTTATTCTATATTGATTACCCTATAGATTATGAGTTGGAACTTTTAACTTATCTTCATTTTTAAAAGAAATTTCTTGGTAGGTAAATAGTTGCTAAGGGGCAGCACCCGTTATATTGATAACAAAAAATATTACATTTGCATATTAGTGGTGGGGTCCAAGTTGGATAGAACCGCCATCAAACCTCTTGCACCAATAGATCAAAATAGGTGAACTAGAAGGGCACCAACAAAACAATCACCCGAGATCAAAAAATGGCAACAAGCCATCACCAACATCTAACCTTTTGCTATTGCAGTTTATCTAGTCACCATGGAATAAAAAAGGTAACAAGCCCTCATCCTTCTAATATTATCTTTAGAGACATACTATCTTTTCCTTCGAGACTTGCTATATGGACATATACATAGGCAATATAACCACCCCCTCTTAGTTAATCATCATTGGCCTTCTTCCTGGCCGAAGCTCTAGCCCAACTTGAGCATCGAGGACTGCAATTCAACTGAGAATCCAAATCCACATTGTTAGACTGTAGCTCCTCATTTGTCACTGACGTCGTCTCTCCCCAATGATCCCTTTTGAGGCAGACTCGTCCCCCCCCTCATTGTCGAGGCCTTCGCTTTGCAAGTAGCTCTTGATCCAACCGTCACCCTCATTAAGCATGAACTTGAAAAGCTTCTTCAGGAAAACAATGTTTGTGGAGATTGCAAGTTTTACTTCAAACAGACTCAAAAGTAGAGATTAGAGGAAACTTCTTTACCTCCCTCCTGTGGTTTCTAACAACATAATAGTCTTGAGGCAAGGGAATCCTCCTATCCTTATCCATATTTTCCACGACATTCTTGATTTTGCCCAGAAATTGTCCCTTGAATGCCTTTTCACTCAACATCCACATCCCTATCTTCCCATTTCTAGCAAAATGGCAAGAAACATTGAGGTCACATGTGAATTAACCCTGTATCTTATGATATACCCTTTTGAGCTCTTCTTTCAAAATGGTTTCCACCGCGTGGACAACCAAACCATGCCAAGATGTGAGGATGGCTTTAAGCCTCTTTACTAAGGCTTCACCCATAAACGACATCTGTCACTTCTTGGATAATAGTCTAATGGTAGTATCCATATGGTGTAGGTATGCTCAAATTCTATCTTTGTCAAATGAATCAGTCACTGTAAGCCATTTGGGGGTTAATAGCGGTGCTCAACATGTTTTCATTGCATGAGATGCAATTATCAAGACAGTCCGGGAATGATGGCTTTGTAATCCTTACTTATTCTCCAATTCTTCCAATATCTAGGAGAGTACTGCGATATTAATTTCATATTTTAATTAATACGCAAGCCAATGTACTACGACTGTTGTTTTGAGTTAGCGGCGGTAGTAGGAGGTGACACCTTATTCTAATTTCTCGAGTAACCAACCACTAACAAAATGTCTTTGTCTTGTTATCATAACCCATGCCAAATTGGATTGATCTACCAAGTACTTGCTATCTGCGATAATAATGAACTGAGATATTGTGTTGGGATTTGCCACACATTTGCTATCATCTCTTCATCACCAAGCATGCGATAATAATGAACTGAGATATTGTGTTGGGATTTGCCACACATTTGCTATCATCTCTTCATCACCAAGCATGCGATTGATTCTAGTCCAATCTAGCATAGGGGTCTGAGTAAAGTAACTAATGTCCTTACCTGTTGTCACCTTGTGTGACAGTGATGTGCTAGCGTCATACTTGACTTCATAAAAGAACCCCAATGCCACACGAGTTAGTGTCAAATCATACACGGGCTTGGCACCATGTCACTTAGGAAACTCTTTCCGAAGTAGACTTGACTAGCTCACGAGCCAAACCATTTCCCTTGTGATGAACATGTGACAATTTGAAATCTGAGAGTTTGCAGATTTATTCACGAATACGTTTTAGCCAGCGGTCAAGCTTCCAGTTACTTGCCGAATTTTGCTTGATGGCATAAATTGTGATTAGTAAGTCTCCTTCAAGGTGTAGCTGTCTCACATTTAAGTCTACTCCTAATTCTAATCCAAGTAGTGCCACTCTAAACTCTGCAAGATTGTTTGTGTTTTCCCCTAAATGTTTTGATTTCTTCGCAAGAATGATTCCTTTGTGATCATGTGCAATGCATCTTGTACTACTCGGCCTTGGATTGCCCTTTGATTCACAATCACAGCTGATTTTGACCCAACCATCATCCAGAGCAGTCTAGGTCACTCCACCATGAGGATTGTTAGGAACATAGATCAACTTATGGCAGACTTATCGGCGATAAGTAAACTTATCGCGATAAGTTCTGTGCGGTGAGAAAATACGTTATTTTCGCTCCTAACTTATCGCAAATAAGTTGGTAACTTATCGCAGATAAGTTTGGCGATAACTTGCCAACTTATCGCGATAAGTGACCAACTTATCATGATAAGTGACCAACTTATCGCGCGGACTGTGTTTATACGTTTTTTACGCCCAGCAAAAGGTTAAAGTTCATTTGTTAGTTGAAAAACAGAGTTTGGAGAGGGAGAGAAAGGGTTTGGAGGAGACATTGAGGAGGATGAGGACAGTGACACTGAGGAGGATTTAGATGATGAGGAGCCATTGCCACCATCAGCACCATCTACAGAGTACAGAGGGTGGAGGTCCAGTCACGACCAGTTGTGTAGAGGGAGGAGGCACAGCCACATCATGATTAGACTTCTAGGGCTAAACTCCCTTCCACTCCAGCAGTTTTTAGTAGAGCTCGTGGGAAGAGGAAGATGTAGAGTTGGACTATTTTGATATTGTACTTGACATTTCTGAATGTTTTACAAAGACAATTTGTTATTTTAANTTTTCTTTAGAGTTTAGAGTCTTTAGACTATCAGACTATGGTTACCAGCCATCAGCATTCCACATGCGGATATGATTTTGTACCCTATTTGCATTTATATATATCTAGATCAGCTTGTTTGGCTTGTTGACTCATTAGATGCATCTGCTTATTGAATTTTGCAAAAAAAATGCATTTCTAATTAAATTTAAGCAAGTTTTAAAGTTCCCCATATTTTCCCGATAAGTTTTCGACTTATCTCCGATATTTTCCGATATTTTTTTTTTTGTCCTCGGCGATAAGTTGCCGATACCGATATTTTGAACTATGGTTAGGAAGATTCTCCTTCCTAACCCCATTAACGAGAGTACTTTGAGCCAGGGTACACTCAACTTTTCATCATCCCAGCTTGTGTAGATATTAACTCGCAACATCATATTCCTTCCACCATTGTTAGCAAGTTCAATCACCTGGTTTTCGATTTTCTTAATTAGATATTCTCAAGACAAAGCCTTGTTTTGAAAGGCTGTGGTTGCACTCTTTCCATATCTCCTAAATTATAGTGGAAGGGAGGATGAACGACAAATTGTCAAAGAGCCCTTTCCTAACCTTCCTAGGCCACATGATAAACCAAGCTTCAAGTTCCCCCGAAAGTGGACATTGGATGTTCATCTTTGTCAAAAATGCTTCCAGCAAGACTCTGGGAAAGGCATGTTATTCTTCCTTTGATTTGCACAAAACACGTCTCCTTAGACCATGAATTCCCATCTTGCTGAGTCTGTCCTGCATCAAAATTCTCTTTTGGATTGCCTTCCAAGCAAAGACCCCGACTTTTGGCAAGCAATATTTGCTCCATAGTAGTTTGATTGGCCAATTTTGCTTGCTTCCTTCACCTTATACCTTATCTTTACCTTAATAGTCCCCCTGAAGTTGAACTGCACACTTATAACATTTGTCTCATTGGAACGGGTAATGGTCCTCCAGCTAAGGATAACTTTCAAAACTTCCTTTTGTTCCCTGGGCGCATTCAGAGTCTCCAGAGAGCGCCATTACCATCTTAAGACCCCATTCTTGATAATTTGTTTTCCATAATTGTTGAGTTTACTCCCTCTTACTTCCATACTTGTGTGGTTTCCATTCTAAGAGCATCTAAATTGGGGTTTTCTTATTGGCTCATAGCCTTCCCAGGAATCCGTCCAGAAAGAAGCACTTCTTCCGTCTCTGATTTCCCAAGTGATGTCTTTCGTGATTATGTATCTACAATCTAGGATGTAGTTTCAAACTGTTGAACCCTGTGGCGGGTCTCTAGTGGTGAGGATTCGAATAGGCTTGTTCGAATCTAAATGCTTCCTTCTGAAGATTTGGATCCACTTTTGCTCCCCTTTGGTGTACAAACCCATACAAGCTTTGCTCCCATGGCTAGGCTTAATGATATTTAACTATCTAATGCCTACACCTCCAGCCTCTTTTGGATTGCATATTTTATTTCATGAGATGAGTGGGATTTTTTGCTGATCCTCTGTTCCGCTCCAAATGAACCTTTTCATCATCTGAATAAAGATGTCTTCCACTGCCTTTGGAATTCTCATACAGGATAGAATATACTGGGGATGGCAGATAGTACTGATTGTAGCATCAATATTCTTTCGGCTGAAGTGACCCATTTCCCTTTCCATATTTCCATCTTGCTTTTGCAACTGTCGATCAAGTTCTACAAATAATATTTTTTGTTGATCCTAGCAAAGAGTGGCATCCCTAGAAATCTCCCCAAAAAGTTTGCCACTTTCAGATCTAATATTCTGGCAATACCTTTCTGTAACCTCGGATGGGTGTTGAGGAAGAACACCTCAGATTTCCTCCAATTGATACTCCGTCCCGAGGCTTTGCAATAGTTGTCTAGTAGAGAACGCATGACTCTTGCTTCTGTTCGTCTGGCATCACCAAAAAGCATTGTGTCGTTAACAAACTGTTGATGAGTCACAAATCTTAGACCAGATGTGACTTCCATTCCCTTCAATCGTCCTTCTGCTCTGAGGTGACAGATGCTTCTTCCAAGAGCCAACACCATTATAATGAAGAGGAAGTGCGATAGAGGATCGCCTTGCCTTATTCCTCTCGAAGCAAAAAAGCCTTGCAATGCATCATTTGTCAAAACTGAGAATTTTGGTGTGGTGATGCATCTCTTAATCCACGCTATCCACATACTATTGAAACCATACTTTTCCAAGACTCTCAATAGAAACTGTCTGTTGACCAGATCATAAGCCTTCAAAATGTCAAGCTTGATGATCATTCTTGCTGTTCTGGCTTTTCTTGCTGAGTATCACTTCCTCCACAACAATTATGCTCTCCACTATTGACCTTCCAGGGGAGAAACCGCTTTGTTCTTCTGATATGATGTTTTTGAGAACCCCTTTCAATCTATTGTCTATTATCTTTGTGATAATTTTATAGACAGTGTTGCATAAAGCAATTGGTCAAAAGTCACTCGTGCCTTGAGCATCCTTTTTCTTAGGGATCAGGGCTTGGAAAGTACGATTCAAAACCCCAAGCATTGTGGTTTTCTTTTTTGATTCCAATTATATCCCAGAAGTGTTGGAAAAAGCTAGGCAGGAAACCATCTGGCCTAGGTGCTTTGTTGGGATTGAGCTGAAAGGTTGCCTTTTTGACCTCTTCATTCGTGATTTCCTTGAATAGTTGCACATTTTCCTCTGCATTGATGATTATTAGTATACATTCTAGGATGCCGTCTCTTTCTTCTCTGTGCTCCTGGCTTTCTCTGTTTAGGATTGCGTTGAAGTATCTGACAACCTCCTGATTTACTTTATCTAAAGATTGTGTCAAGGTCCCATCTTCTTTTTTGATCTCCACTATCCTTTTCTTGTTTCTATTGGCAAATGAAGTTCTATGGAAGAACTTTGGGTTTTAATCTCCTTTTAGCCAAACTTCTCTTGATTTTTGCCTCCAAAAACATTCCTCCCTGGCAAGAAGTTCTGATGCTTCCCGTTTTAGATTCTTTTTTATTTCATAATCATCTGCACTCGTGCCTTTTTCAATCACAGCTTCATTGAGGGCTGCTAATTCTTATTCTGCTCTGTCTTTCTCTTCAAATATATTTTTGAAATGCTCCTTATTCCAACTCCTAAGTTTCCTGTTGATGCAGCTAAGCTTCTTATTTAGTTGATAAAGTCGGGACTGGTTGCCTATCCTGATCTTATTCTACCAGCCATCAATCAAGTCATGCAAACTTGGATCTCTGAACCACATGTTCTCAAATTTGAATGGTTTTCCCACTTGAGTGTCCTCTGGTCTTATGGTTAATTGAACTGGGAAGTGATCATACTCAGTGAAGGGCAGAATGGTCGTCTCTTGTGTGTTTGGCTGATTTTTCCAATCTCCAAAAAGAAAGAAGCGGACCAGTCTCTCTGTAATGCGAATATATTCTGATCAGCAAAGGACTGGAAATCCAACTGAACTTGGGAGAGATTGTAAAAACCTCTCCATTTTTCCATGTTTTTTAATATAGCATTGAAGTCTCCTATTATACCTTTCTCCCTATCAAAGTCCCTCAACTTATTCGTTAGCTGTTGCCATAATTTTCTTTTGGTGATGGTGTATACCGACCTATACACATTGATTACGAAGAAGCTTGCGGTCTTCTGCTGGGATTTGCATCTCAGCAATATGCAATTCTGATTTTCTTCTTCCAGGGTACGTGCTATAGTAAGAGGATTCCAAATTACCACCAATCCATCCAAAGCACCTACTGTCTCTACCATGTGGCCATTCCACTGACTCCAAATGCTTCGTCATTTCATTCCTTCATTCTCACTCCATTTTGTCTCCTGCAGCATAACTATGTAAGCTCTGTTTTGATCAATTTGACGCTTGACCAAACACCATTTGTTAGGGGCATTAACATTCCACGTTAAGTTAAGATCCTCATTGTCTCTCAGGGAGGAGGATCTCCTTTCTTGATCTCATCTGACCTTTAGCATTAGTGGCCATCTCCAGTTTTTCTTTATTGGACTTTGGTCCTCTCTTACCCTTAGGTTTATTAGTAGGTTTCTTCAACCATGATTGAGATTGTTCAATGCCTTTCTCTGCAAGTACCTCCCCTTCCTCTTCCTCATAACTCTCCTCTGAGTCCAACTCAATGTTCGCTTCTTCTTCCACTTCAGGACTTGCGTATCCATCCTGATCATTAACGGGGATGGTGTCCTTTTCTTTTTCCCCATATGTATGTTATGTTTGCTTTGTGTTTTCTTCTGGTGATTCTTCTTCACCCAGACCTTAAATAAGGCTTTGACTATAAAGAAATTTTTGTTCCCACCAGAAAGATCAAGACTATTAAAATGTTTTTGGGCCCTGTAGATTGCAAACTTGGCAATTTGTTGAGTACTTGCGTTTTTCTCATTTCCTTAGTAATTGTAGGTTTAACTTGCCAGAATTTGATGGTGAGTTTTTGGCAAGTATTAGTAAAAAACTAGGTGGGTTCGGTGATGAGTGGTCATGCTAGCAATGCATCTAAATGGCAAAAAAAAAAGTGTGTTAAAGACTCTTATAACTCTCTTTTTGGCTTATAAAAAATTATGAAAATGATGTGTGCCATGAAGGTCTGTGTGGTTCTGAAGGTCTACATTTGGGCTTGGTTGTGGGGGCTTCACTCTTGGATCCTACTTTATATCGCAATGTGCTAGGGGTTCTACCCCCTAGACCCCTGCTACAGGCTTCGTCCCTACATCCCATAGCGGGTGCTATCCCTAGACCTCTTCTAGGTATTTCCATTGGGAGTGTTGCCCCTGGACTCCAACTAAACTTTATATGACACATCTTGTAGTTGTATTTACTATTTTATATAAAATTTATGTTTTTTTTTTCAAAAGTTTGTGTTTTGTAAGTTGCAAAGTTTTTACCAAGTACTCTCTGAGTTAGAAACTTTTGTCTTGATGAACACGCTCCAGTCTGAGTCTGCAAAATGTTGTTTTGACAATGTCAATGCAATTGGGCCGGCAAGTTCATTTGGAGATCTCAAAGAGGAAGTCTATATCACTCAAACGGAGGGATATATTGCACTTGGGCAGCAATAGAAAATGTGGGAGACCACCCAGAAAAAGAGATCATTAACTGAATAGTGAATCTGTTTCAGATCGACATTGACTGTATGATACCCAAGGAAGAGATCATTCATTGAATCCATTGACTGGTGTTGACTCAAGACACCTACATGTTCATGTTTTTAAAGTTTGGCTTCTTTTAATTTTATTAGTTGTTTGAACTATTTTTAATTTTATTAGTTGTTTGAACTATTTTAATTTTATTAGCATTTAAAAAAATTTAATATTAGTTCTATACATTGGTTTGCATGCTGTCTAAAAAGTCCATTATCTTTTGCTGCCCCCAAGACCTTGTTCTTACATATACAAATCTCTGAGAAACACTAATTTTAATGAAAAAAATTATTTTTTGGAAGGTGTCAAGTCTCTAATTATAATCCATTTTTAATCATGGCTAACTCTTAATTATATCAGAAAATATATCTGAATCAATGTCCTCCACTTCTTAATATCCCTCATTTTGTGGAATTACATGGATATCTCATATCAGTATAAATGTTGAACTAGAATTTTTGTTTAGTACCTTGTGGAGCTTGGCTATACGATTTCGACGTTTCGTTACTTCCATCTGATGAATCTCACTGAAAGATTTTTAATCATGTATTTTGCAGGAAAGCTTTGCATAGAGGTTTCATCTGCCTCAAAATTAGCCTTTATATCAGAGGAGTTGTGCATTGGTTGTGGTATCTGTGTTAAGGTTGGACCTTTGTTTTGTATGATCTGCTTTACGTGAAGCTTAATTATGTAATTATATTCTTGTGAAGAAGGTTAGGTCCTACAGAGGCTCTGAAAAATTCAGCATGAACTGATTTTAAAACAAATTTCATATTTACTACAGAAAATGCCCTTTTGAAGCGATTCAGATTGCATGATCGGTTTTATGTGAAGCTCAACGATGTAATTTTTTTCTTGGAAGACGGTTAGGTCCCACAGACGTTCTGAAAAATTCAGCATGAACTGATTTTTTAAAACAAATTATTTTATATTTGTTACAGAAATGCCCATTTGAAGCTATCCAAATCATTAACCTACCAAAAGATCTTGATAAGGATACTACACATCGTTACGGGCCAAACACATTCAAGCTCCACAGGTTCGCAAGAAAAGACAATGACCATAAAATCTGGCAATGTAGAATATTTGACTCTTACTACAAATTGATAATTATATGAATACTGCTAACTATTGTGATACAGGTTGCCTGTGCCAAGACCAGGACAGGTGTTGGGACTTGTTGGAACAAATGGTATTGGGAAGTCTACTGCACTTAAAGTCCTCGCTGGAAAACTTAAGCCCAATCTTGGCAGGTTCAATGTAAGGTTTTTGATCTGGAATTGGTCACTATAAGTAGATATTGTTAGAATATAACTGTGTATTCTTTCAAGATGTTTATTTTGAACCACATCACAACTAATGTTTTTGTGGTTTGTCTTGTATGCCTCTGCAGAATCCTCCCGACTGGCAGGAAATTCTTACATATTTCAGAGGATCAGAGCTACAAAACTATTTCACACGCATTTTAGAAGATAATCTGAAGGTTTCCCTTTCTTTGCTTGCTCCGCATTCATTCTTATTGACCATAGTAAGAACATGATATTGCTATTAGGACGAAAACTCAAAACAATACCATAAGTTTTTTATTGGTATTCTGTGTTAAGTACATAGCCTTGCACATCAAATAGAGTAGGGAGGATTAGCAATAAATGCACTGTGTAAGCTGATAGGAATATAACTGATGAAAGATACATATTATAATCTTGTGAGTAGTAAACTGCTAAGCCTAAGGATATGTATTTTTTTGGGAATAAAATGTTCTTTTGCTTAATTTGCATTAACTAAAACAAACCCTTGCATTCTTTGTACCAATAAAATTTGCAGATGTTTTTAAACTGCCAATACTCATAAATTTTTTGCTACCATTGGGGTGACTTATATATATTGAATACATATTTTTGGTTGTTTTAAGCAGTATTTTGCAGATACAGTTAACTGATGGGTTCATTGTTGGAGCAGGCAATAATCAAACCTCAATATGTTGATCACATACCAAAGGCAGTACAAGGGAATGTGGGGCAAGTGCTTTCCCAAAAGGATGAAAGAGATATGAAAGCTGAGCTTTGTGCTGATCTGGATTTGAATCAAGTTATTGATCGGAATGTTGGTGATTTGTCCGGAGGGGAATTACAGCGGTTTGCAATTGCAGTAGTTGCAATTCAAAATGCTGAAATATACATGTTTGATGAGCCCTCAAGTTATCTTGATGTAAAGCAACGGCTTAAAGCTGCTCAAGTAGTCCGGTCTCTGCTTAGGCCTAACAGGTCAAGTTTATCTCTAATCCTTTCACCAAAAATGTTTGCTAGCTTGCTTGTTTACTTACCCACAACAGTTATTGATGCTTGGGTGTCTTGAATTTTTCAGCTATGTTATTGTTGTTGAGCATGACCTTAGTGTCCTTGATTACTTATCGGACTTTATTTGCTGCCTGTACGGAAAGCCTGGAGCTTATGGGGTGGTAACACTTCCATTTTCAGTAAGAGAAGGCATCAATATCTTTTTGGCTGGTTTTATTCCCACCGAAAATCTTCGATTTCGAGATGAATCACTGACTTTCAAGGTGAATTTTTGAATATGCATATCACTACAACATTCTTTTTTTCCCTCTTTTCTCTGCAATCAGATAATCTAAGATTTGACTCTTTTCAGGTTGCGGAGACACCACAAGAAAGTGCAGAAGAAATAAAAAGTTATGCCCGGTACAGATACCCAAGTATGTCAAAAACTCAGGGTAATTTCAAGCTTAGTGTAAAGGAGGGAGAATTTACAGATTCTCAAATTGTTGTAATGTTGGGAGAAAATGGAACAGGAAAGACTACTTTCATACGGATGCTGGTATGCATATTGCACTATAGTGTCTCTCTTAATTTTGGTTACAGACATGAAACTGGAAACATCAATTGATCTCAAGAGAAGATCAGCAGTTATTTTTGAGTTTATGAGTCTTGTATCTCATATATATTTAAAGTATTAATCTGTCTCCTATGGCAGGCTGGCTTGTTGAAGCCAGATATAGTGGAAAATTCAGAAGTGGAGATACCTGAATTTAATGTGTCATATAAACCACAGAAGATCAGCCCAAAGTTTCAGTCAACTGTGAGGCATTTATTGCACCAAAAGATTCGCGATTCATACACACACCCTCAGTTTAATACTGACGTCATGAAGCCCCTTCAAATTGAGCAACTAATGGATCAAGAAGTTGTAAATCTTTCTGGTGGAGAATTACAGAGAGTTGCCCTGTGCTTGTGTCTTGGCAAGGTATGTGTTGTGATTTCTAAACTTATTTTAGATCCTTTTTTTCTTTCTTCTTCTGTAAACCATGGATTGAAATTTGAAACAGAAAATGTAAATGGTTATGTTCCTTTTAGAGACACACACTCATATAAAACTGAGAGATTTAGAATTCTAGGATAGAATTCTATCCTAGAATTCTTTCTCTCCTAATTTCAAATGAGAGTTAGTTCCATGGATATTCGATTTATATCTTGTTATTGATGGGAAACAAATTGCAGTAAGATGCATGGATGCTATTTACTTTTATAGCAACTGATCATCAATAACTACTACTTGTAGTCCCACTTTTGATTGTGAGGGGCAGTCCCACGTTTGATTGTGAGGGGCCAGAAAAACCTTGCCACTTTATACTTGGATCCATTCCAAAATGTCCTATCTGTTTCATTCTGCCAAATGGTATGCAGTGAGGTCACTTTCTACTTGCATTTACATTTTTCTCCTGGGAAAAAGTACAGACAGCTTCTTTGAATCTCTTGTCGTCTTGAGTTTTGAGTGATAAATCCTGTTTTAAAAGCAGCCATCCAATGCTCTCTGCTCAAATGCAGCTTTAATCTTTCAATTACTTTTACACCTATGCAATTGTGGCTACTCAGAATTTTGAATTTGCCACTTTTTGGTAAGACAGCATTTAACACTCAAATTCAATCTCTCAATATAAGTCTATAGAGTCTTTTTATGCATTTGAAATAGGCACTCATGGGAAATAGCCTTGTGGAGTTGCAAGTAAATGCTTAATAAGCAAGGAAAAGGTTCAGACAGGTGTTGCAGCTAGGCCTCATTTGTTACAAGGCTTTTCAGATTCCTCATATAATTGGTTAACAAAAAGTTGCAATGCTTGTCAAATCTATTAATATCATTAAACCATAGATTCTGAATGCTTTTAACTTCACAAGCACATCCCACAGGTTGAAGGGATTTTTTTACATCTACATTTGATGCTGTTTTGATCCTGGGTCCGTTAAGTCTGCTATAGTATGTTTGACATTCATTGCTCAGAACATTTATTTTCTGGCAGTGAAGCTTCCTGTATTCTGATGTTATCACTATCTGAGTATGATGCAAAGCTCCCATTATGTGGATCAAATCACTATATCACCACTTTGTTTCTTACAAAAGGAACTGTTTCAGTAGTAATTCAAGTTTGTCAAACTCTGTCATGGAATGGAAGAAGAATGCTAATAAAACATGTGGCCCATCATGAGAACCCTTAAAAAAACTTGAATCAAACATATGTTTCATTCTTGAACTCGAATAACAATCATTTTATTAGTCAGCTGCAGAGACATCAGCTCCCAAGTGGATCTTCTAATGATGGTTTAACTGCTTTGGCGTTTGTCCTTGGTTGGCCAGTGATGCTGAACTCTATTCCTTCCTGGTTAATCATTGCTCCCAAGGTTTTTGCCAAGAAATTTTCCTTCCACTGATTCACGAGTCAGTTCTAAGCTCATAGCCAAACTATTGGCAAGCACATGTTGATAAATTGCCTGCTGTCTGGAGGAGGTCGCTTCTAAAATTTTGTATCTTCTGAGTGGTTATTTGAATGATCAGATGCTCAGAGATACAAGTAAGGTTGGGGTATCCTTGTTGAATGGATCTCAGTAATCAGTTTTGTTTGAGAGGCTGTGATTGATTGTTGTGAATATGTGTGGAAAAAGAGCAGCCCCAGGCTTCTTTAGTGACTGCCTAAATACCTACCATTGGAGGATAATTTAGAATAAAGGTAAACATGGGCCCATCATATGTGTTTGCAACAATCTTCAATAGTAGTAGTGGCTTCTAATATTTTTCCTAGGCACTGTTTTATGATGTAACAAAGTTCAAAATGAAGTTTTTAAGATTGATACTCTTTGCAAGAGATTTAGAAAATGTGTGTAAGATTTATCATGAATAGCGAATTGGATACAAACTTGTCCACTAAGCCATGCATTTTGTCCTTACAAATTGTTTAATTTAAATTTGCTAAATTTCCAGTCAATTGCTGTCTTAGAGCTCTTATAGCATTTTAAATTTTAATGTATCCCATGCAGATCAATACCAGTTTCCATATCACTCATGACATGTCTAGCTTTCAATAACATATAAAGGAAATCTCTCTCAAAATTTTCAACTTTTCACATGGATTACTTGCTTGAGCATCCTTGGCAGCCTTTATATTAAAGTGATGCCTAAAGGAGGAAATATATGGTAGTGGCATCAGAAGATTTGTCTGATTTTTGTTTTATTTTTTGAGAGAATTTTGAGGAACTTCAAGACCTGCATTTATTGAGATGTATTCTTGTCCTTTAAGTGTCAAAGTGTTTGGAAGGACATCCTAGTTGGTCGTAGATTTGATTGATTGTATATTGATATGTAATCTTCACCCCTTTAAAGTTGGTGCATGAAATTATCAAAACCCTTTATTGTTTTCTATTGATTGAAAGGCCTGCCTCGGGATTACTCCTGGTTAAAAATTAAAACTATTCTAGTATCTATGATTATAGTATTATACCTTATTGATGTTGCTTTCCTATTTCAGGTCATCTTGGTTTATGATTCATGAGCAAAGGTAGTTTATATTTGTACCATCTATTTTTATAAGGAGCAGGATACGTTTGGGTATGAAGTACTGCACATTATAATAAATATGAGTGAAGGTACATTTGCAAGGCATAATCTGTGCTCTAAACGCTTTGCCAATTGGGTAAGAGGCTAGAGGGTGAGAACGCCAAAATGTTGAACTTTTAAAATTCATTGCCCTGTCCCTAATACAAACAGATGCTATTGCTTAGGCGTTTATGTTCGTTGCAGCCCCCCTTGCTTTGCGATTACTCATTATTGTAGACGATTTAAAAGGTCATAGGTAGAAGACTACTCATGAAAAATGATCACTAAATGGTGGCTTGATAATTATAACTCTTACATAGGGAAGCATTTCTCTAAAATATAAATATCTAACCAAAAGTTATTTATGTAGTTTAAACTGTAAAGTTGTAAGTTCTTAGGGGTTTATAAATAACAAAATTTGCTCGTTATACAGATGATCTGAAACTTTTGTACATGCACACTATTAACTGAACGGGAATAACAAAAAACAAGAGTTATGTCCATGGTTAACTGAAGTTAAAGATCTGATATATTTATTTCCCATAGAATTCGCCTTAAAATCTAGTTGGTATTTAGGAACAACCACATCTCATAGGAATATAAAAGGGAGATTTTCTTGTTCTTCTTGTTGGCTGACATTTGGTTGGTTCTTTAGTTGCATTTAGGCTTCTTTAAGTGAAAAAACACTTGTTTCTTCTTATAAAACTTGGTATAGGGATCAATACTCAATGGTGGTACATTATTGGATGTGCTTGGTCTTAGTGTCGTGATGGATCTTCTTTCTGAACATAGGAGGCTTCTAGTATGGGATAACACACCTTCGCATGGGCTGTCAATATTTTAAAACTTTTCGAGTGGCTGGAGCCTTGCATGTCATTGTCACACTCTTAACAAGGAAACTTAAGGCAAATGATCAATGCAGTGTAATTGTTGTCAAGTTTAATGAGACATCAATGAGGATCACCGCAGCACAGATTGAAATGAAATGTGATGTCAGAGAACCATCAAGTCTTCCATATTTGGTCAGTGTATTCTTTTCTGAGGCAAAATAGCTTTTTTGTCTATGTTTTAGTGTGAGCCATCCATGGGCTACTAGTTGCCTTTCTTCTGCTGAATTTTATTGTACTTTAGGTCTCTACAATCTCTATTAAGTATAACTCAATTTGCAATTTGCACAGAAATTTTTCACATTCTCCTATTGTGTCACTAACCTATTTAACTGTGTTTAAACCTATTTGTAAAGACCTTTTGACAAAATACTAAAATAGCAATAGCTGAACGACTCATTTTTACAATTGCATTTTTCAAATTTGGGTTGTTTGGAACATAATCAGAGTAAACAATTCGACTTCAAAGATGATTGGCATACTATATATTGGTGGACCATTTATCCTCACACTTATTGGTTGTGCTTGGAGACAATTAATAAGCAACAAAAATACATGCTAGCTTGACCTTTAAATAATTTATGTGATTCTGTTAAGGAAATGATCAATGTTTAACTCATGTGGACAAACCCTCTGGCCAAAAGCAACAGCTAAATATCTCATTTTAATATTTACATTATTCCAACTGGGTTGTTTGGAGCATAATTGGGGTGAAAGCTCCATATATTGACTTAAAGCAACTGGCATATTATATTGGTGGACCATTATCGTTACATTGATTGGTTATGCTCGGAGATGATCACCATGCCACAAAGGTATATGCCACCCTTGACCTCCTAATATTTGATATGATCCTGTTGAGGAAATGATCTATGTATACAGCTACTCATTATAAAATTATTATAGCCGAGTCGGAATTTTGAGCCTTGCAGGGAAAATATATTTGGGGCAATGTCTTATTTTTTGATTTAGTCAAAATTCTCGTATCTGATCCCTACTGTTCTCTAACATTCCAAGATAACATTGGAAAGGTTGACATCAGCGAGGAGTGATTTTTAATCCTGATGCTCAAGGACTGAAAATGAACACTTAAAATTGTGACTTTTGAGGATGTTATGAAACTAATATTCCAAGCACTTGTGCCCTGCTTAACTTTAATGGTTTTATTATAAGTCTTAGTTATTCCTTAAGCCAACTTAGTTATGATGAAGGCGCGTGTTTCTACTTGGTCATGCATATAAAGGTAGAGAAGGCTCTCCCAAACCACAATAAGTTTTAATATCAAATTCATATCATTATTTTTTGTTTATTGGAGATCTCACCCCCTGTAAATGGTTTGCTATTTTATTGATTTTCGGATTTATTTCTAAGAAATATTATAACAAATGGTATATAAGCTATGATTTGGGCAAATGATTTGTATTCACCATAGCTTAAAAACCAAATTGTGAATTTGAGCATGATTTTTTAAGGCAGGCTTTTGAGGCATCTATTAAAGGAAGCTTCTGAAACAACATTACGTTTTTGTGATCCTGTTTTTTGGAGTTATTAAAATTTATTTGTTTTTCATTAAATTGCTCTATTGGCTGCAATTTTTGGATTTAATTTAAATTTTTATTCTTGGAAAGCTCATGAAGAATTAGGTGAGTTGCATATAATTTCTGATTAGAGTAAAAAATAATTCTGTAATGTAGTAGTCAAAGATAAGTCAAGATATTGTTTTTCTTTAATTTGCTCTATAGGCCACATTTTTTTTTGTTTTTACATTTTTGGAAAGACAGCTAGTTCTTTATTATTTCTTATTAAATGGTAAATTAATTCCCATATTAGTGGTCAAAATTTGGTCAAAAGATGAATGCGATTCATTTGTAACTCAGATTGAATAATTCCCTTACCTAATAAAATCCTAGAGTTATATAAACAGACACATCAGAAGTGATGTCATCTCTACGATTAGAAGACATTTCACAAATATTGAATCCCATGACCTTCTTTACTTCCCACGACCTAAAATTGGGAGAAAAATTCCACCACAATGTGAAGCAATGGTACATTTTTTTAAGGATATTTTTTTATATCATTTGCAACATTTTAAAGGAGGATTTAGATAGGTTTACACAAGCTATTGTTTGGATTAAAGCCGTAACAAAATTTATATCTAATTTGAATGTAGGCAAATGTATTTAAAATATCTATACTAGTATACCAAACAATGCAACAGTCAACATAGCCTGGTGAAATTTGAAATTGAAACTTATCCATCATATCAATGGATGATGAATGACAAGCAAGGACAATTGTGTAGTTGGAAAGAACTTAGTAATGACTAATAAATCCACCATGAGCAACCATGAAAGAGAAGTGATATCACCCAACTGAAAAATTTAAAACAAATAAGGTTTCTAGCTAAATATATTTTCGAGCATATCTAATTGGTGGTTTGGGCTTAGGATGTGACACCTTATCAGAGAGTACAACTCCACATCAGTAGATTTAATGACCAAATTGAGTATGATGTTTGTTTGTCGGAACCTTGTACAGTTACGAAAGCTATGCAACAAGCATTGCATATTGAGCAATGAAACCCTGCCACCAAAAGTTCCACACAAAGTCAAACCATAGGATAGCAATACACAAATGTGGCTAATCTTGTTGATAGAAATGGGAACAACTTCTTCAATCCAAGACAAATTAGTAAGCTCTCCTTAACAAGAGGCAAATTAAAGAGAGAAAGGTCAATTTTGGAATTGTGATAACAAATTGTTTAGTGGTCATATGTGTGTTAATAGTTAGAATATACTAATGATTATTGAGGAGGAGGTTGAAGAAGAGGGAGATGGTAGATACAAAAGAACCAAATGTGGAACCTGAGTATGAGAATTCAAATGAAGAAGTGCTACTATCTGCACACATGATTTGAATGGTACAAGCACACCACAATCACTCAATGATTGGCCATATAAAAAAGTCAAAGGTAATAGTTTTGTCTGATACAGGTATCATACACAACTTTATTGATAGAAGGATGGCTAATGAGCTCAATGTTTTTGTGTATTCAGGCTCTAAGTTTCAATTATGATAGCTGATGGGAAATAATTCTGGTGGTGGTAATTGGAATCATATAAAACATTCAATAGAAGATTATTAGGTAGATTCAATAGTGTTTGCCATTCTACTTGGTGAGCAGCTGTGGTTTTAGATGTATGATGGCTTAAACAGTTGGGAACCATGCCTTATAATTTTCATGACTTATGTGTGGCATTCAGTACAAATGGACAAATGTGTAAACTAATCACCACCAAGTTAAATTATCATTTCCAGTAGGATGGAGAGATTTCTTATTGAGAAATTACTTAAGAAAGATTCTTATGGCATGGTGGCACAAGTGCATTTTGTAGAGACTTGGAACATAACTACTCAAGATCCCTTAGAGTCTCAGACACTCAAGAGACCATTTAACACCAACAACAAAAATCAGAAATAGAAAAAGCCAAGGAAATGTTGGATTCAGGCATTGTAGTCCCAACAGAAGTGCCTACTCATCTCCAATGATTATGGTCAAGAAGAATGATTAGGCATGGAGAGTTGCGAAGTGTTGAGAGCAGCTCTATTTCCATTATTAATGCTACTAAATGGTTTAATAAAATAGATTGTAAAAACATCCCCTTAAGGAAAGAGTTGCATTGGTTGTAAAAAAGTGTTTTATGATCTATTTCCATTCATGTGGCAGGGACTTAATTTTGTTGTAATGTTTTTAAGTGATTTGTTTTACTGGTTATGCATCTTTTGCTTCTTGTTTATTTTTTCTTAAGTCTTTGGCCCTGGTCTTATTGCATGGTTGTATGGTCTACTGATGGTGTGGAGTGCCTGATTGTTATTTCAAAATAACAATGAACAGGATGGTCAGCTTTTCTTTTGATCTATAATCTTGGGTGGCTCTATCATGCACCAACACATAAATAAATGGATTTCATTGTGTAGTACTCTAACTGCCATCTCAAGATGAATATGAACAAACATATGCATGTTCAAATTTCAGAAAGCATAACAATATAATCCATCATGTGGAAAATAGACGATCATGCACACACACAATCTCATCGGAAGATACATCTGAAGAAACCCTCGTAGGGAATAACCCTCTAGGAAGAGTGAGCTTTTGCTCTTCATGCCTCTTTTATCTGTAAAGAATACAGCGTATTTTTTTAGACGAATTTATTGACTAGACTAGTGGACTACTAGAGGGTTTTTTCGCTCCACAACACATATGCAGTTGTTTCTTCTAACCCATTCATATATACAGGATTTGAAGGACATAAATCAGTAGTACTAGCTTTCTTATCTACTTAAGTCCAATTTTAATTTAACACACCTATAGGTTTTACCAGAGGAGACACCACCAACCTTTGATCTCTCTCCTCTAGGTCTTCTACTTCCAATATTTATAATTCAAAATTCTGATCATTTAATCTCCTAACCTCAATTTCGATGTGCTAGTCATTAATCCAACAACACATGCTTTGTAATTTTTTAAATCTTTTAAAGGTTGCCAATGGAATCAATTATAACGTAGAACCTAAACCCTTATTTTAGGATTTTACTGAGAAATGTGTATGGCCGTTATACCTAACAAAGTGGCCCTGCCTAGACAAGCAAGCTTTGTTACTAACTGTTGGAAAATTAATCCCTAATACATTGATAATTGAGATATTAGATATTTTAAACCTGTGTGATCTAAATATAGTTATGTTTGTTGTATCAGTTCAATTTGCAACGATTAGGAAATAACATATAATAATATGTTATCCATATGAACACAAGGCACAAAGATTTGCATGCGAAAGACTCCAAATACAATAAGTCTCTTTACACCTTAATAAATAGATTGTTTTCTACAACCTTTAGAATTACAAGAGTATCTCCACACCTTTAGGCAACAAAAAATCATCAATCTATTTCATTTTTGCCACAAACAAGAAATGAAGTCTCTGTTGAATTCCAATCAACTTAGCACTCTAGCCACTCATAGAATATCAATTGTAACACACCCATAACATTAGCATACCACACATCACTCTTAAGAAGACATCTCCAAATGGATAGCTAAGACGCTAGCTTAAATCCTCCTGCAAAGAATTAGTCAAAGATTGTTGACCAAAACACATTATAATTAACTATGTTTTTCTATGCTGCAGCCAAAATAACATTCTGGTTTGTGGTAGCGGAGATGATCTTCTTGATTACTTGTAGTAGCTTTGAACACTTCTTAGAACATTTGCATATCCAAAGTTGTCAGTTGTCACTACATGTGTTATAGTGCTGTTGCAAAGACTGTCATATAGGCTTCAAAACCTCACTCAGTTGAGTATGCTGTAGCAAGAGCTTTACCAAATGTCTTGAGGTTTTTGTTGGCTATTTTTGGCACCATTAAGCCCATCATAGATAACTGATTTGAGGCATTATCATGGGCTAAAACTATGTCAAGGCCAATGCGTCATGTTATCTTCCCTGGTGGGCCAACATGTCATGTTTTCCCAATGTCGCACTTGCGATAGGGCATCTTTGCGAAATGGCGAAATATGTTTTCATTTCACATTTTCTCATAGTTACACCGCCCAGGGGGACGTCGGGACGGGGGGACAAGTTTCTGGGCAGGGGGGACAGAGGGGCCTCAATTTGGGGACGGCGGCGGGGGATTGGGGGGGGGGGGGGGGGGGTATATACT
>MU227808.1:2051061-2064223 GCA_018584345.1 Thuja plicata | reverse complement strand
GGGCAAAGCCCCCAAGACGGGGTCAAGGGGCAGCACCGACTTTAATAATTTTATAAAGGCTCCGAGAGTTATTTTTCAAGGCAAAAAAACGTCTTAATTTTACCACTTTACATCTTGGCTGGCCTCAGGTCCCTGTGGATTCGCACGGATCCGCGTTTTCTCCTCTTGGTCCGTGCTGGATCCGGGCAGGGTCCGCATTTAGACCTGTGGATTCGTCTGGATCCGCGGGCCACGGATCCATCCGGACCCACAGGCCAAAAAGCGGACCCTGCCCGGATCCATCACGGACCGGGTCGTGAATCCGGACCCGTAACGGACCTGGACCCGGATCAGGGGGCTACTGCACGAATCCGGTAACTAAGAAAAAAAGCAAACAAATACAAGTGTTCATCACGGAATCACTCACGTGATGTCGTCATTTCACGATGACGGTCATCATAGCTATTCCCAGAGGGTGACTCAACACAAGTGTTTAGTCATGGAGTCACTCGCATGACCTCCACCATGGCTACTCCCAGAGGATGGGTCCATCATGGCTACTCCCATGAATGAAAATATAAATGAGCACAAGTGCCCATCATGGAATCACTCAACGTGAAGTCGTCATCTCATCATGACTTTCACCATAGCTACTTCTAGAGGGTGAATAAACACAAGTCCCAAGTGATGGATTATCTCACATGACATCCACTATGGCTACTCCCATAGGGTGGATCCACCATGGCTACTCCAAGAGGGTGGAACAAGGGCTTTCACCTCAAACTTTTCTCTCACAGAGAAAAATGCATTACAAGGGCTGACACCTCAAATTTCTCCGTCTCAGAGAAAAATGCTACAAGGGCTGTTACCTCAAATTTCTGTCTCAGAGAAAAATGCTGCAAGGGTTGATACCTCAAATTTCTCCGTCTCAAAGAAAAATGCATACAAGGGCTGATACCTTAAATTTCTCCGTCTCAAAGAGAAAAATGCATACAAGTACATCTCAAGGAATCACTGATGCTGAGACTCCCTCTCAATAAGGGCTTCATTATCCACAATTCCAAGCTTGTCTTGAAAATGCACAAACTTTACTTTGGCAAGGGGCTTGGTGAGAATATCAGCCATTTGATCATCAGTGCTAATGTACCTCAACTGAACTTGGTGAGAATATCAGCCATCTGATCATCAGTGCTAATGTACCTCAACTGAATAGCATTCCTTGCACCATATCTCTAACATAGTTATATTTGATCTCCACATGGGTTGACCTGTCATGAAATACAAGGTTGGAGTCTGCATCACTCTTGATGAATCCCAAGCTCACCAAGTATCCATCTATTAGGAATATCATGACCTAGGTGTCAGCATAAAGGCCTTCCAGCCTACACACATGGATTTCCATCCCATGCACCATACTCCTTTGACTGCTACAATTTCCTGATCACTACTGAAACCATCTTGACATGGTCTACTTCCTCTGAATCAATATGACCAAGATCTTCGGATGTCAACTGAAGCAGATCCTCTAGCTGCTCCATCTGAAGCTCAAGATCTTGTATCAACCTCCTGACCTCTTCATCCAAGGTTGCCTCTAATGGATTGTCAGACTCCCTCTTTTGAAGAGACATCTCCAGCCACCAACTTAGTCTCATAGTAGCTATTATCAAGTTCTTCCTTCCTTGAATGCAATCACTTATGCTTCTTGGTCTGTTTAGAAAGCATTAAAGAGATTATCTAATGCAAATGAAGCATACATGATTCACAATCAAAGTTATAGCATGAATTAATAACTATAAAAAAATTCACGTGCATTAATCAAGCATGGAATACTTATATTTTATATGATAGATCTCACAGACTCGTTAAAGTCTTCCATACATGAGCAGAGGCCCACAGAAGTTTCAGGGGACATGGTGCAGTCTGTAATAAGCACCATGGCAGAGACGTGCATCAGGATAGGGTTCGACCTCTTATCTCAACCTCACAGGCTTGGGATGATCCTGATACGAGCACTCGAGCTCAATGACCCCCACACAATCACATTCCCTCACACGGCCTCCAAGAGCTCAACACCATACGCAGCAAACACACAACTTGGAGTTGGACAATTCAGAACTCAACATTACATGCAGTTCCATAATTGATAATCACAGTGATCGAATTCATTAGCTCAAACACTCAGGACAGCTTGATATATATACACCTGAACATCTATGGACTCATCGGCAAGCTCCAATTGCACTTGTAGGGTGCAATATATACATTCAAGCAGCATATAAATCTGAGTCACCTAGCAACAAATTGATTCACATTACCCTTGCAATGACTTCGCTGAATCAGTCCATGCCCAGGGGATAGAGGCTGGTCCTTCTCACGATTTCTTCACAAGGCCAATCACTCAAGGAAAGTAGTTAGCACTTTTCTCTTTCCATATCGACACCCTTTCCCACGATCAGCTCTTGATGGAATCGATGCAACCCCAGAGAATTCAATATCTCTGTCGCCTCATTACCAGTAGCTGATTACACCTGCTGCCAGTAGCTGATTACACCTAACTCAAGCAGCAACTCTGATTTCTTCTTCAGAATACTTCCACGGACAGCATGTCACTTCTATGTGAGAGCTATCATCTCCAGCACCCACGAAATGAGGCAAGCCAAGATTTTAAGTTCCACGAGTTGTAAACTTCAATGGCCACCAAGCATATTGCTCCCAACATATAAAATCTCTATGGTATATGAAAGTTTCGCACCAGGTTGTGATCGCCCGCTCCAAATTCTATTTCCCTTGAATTTGAGACAACGATTAACAATTTCTCTCCATGGAAAAGTTCAATATGAAATATTTATCTCAAATAATAGGTGATTGAATTATTTATCTCAAATAATAGGTGATTGAAATATTTATTTCAACCAATGGGAGTCACTTTAGCATATCCATATTAAAAATATTTTCTCCTGTTTACGCCGATGCCAAAAACTTATTCCGTCATCATATTCTACTTCCATTATACCGATTTAGCATCTATGTCAATTGTATTGGCTTTCCTTCTACAACTCTCATCGCTGTCCCAGCCAATAATGTTTTTCTAGTCATTGATTAGATATATCATATGCTTGATTATAACTGACGGTATAAGTATGGGAATGTGTTTGTTAGTTGAAGCTAACTGTTGTTAGTCAAAGATTCTTTATTAATCTTCTATTCCTTCAAATCGCTGTTGCTCAGCGATACATAAGTTGCTGACTATACCAGTTGACATCTCCAATTTGATTGGTGATTAATGGATGTCCTACTTTTCCGTCTAATACTCCTATATGCCTTAAGAGAATGATTAACCCTGTAGATTTCCAGCGGTCAGGAAGGACATAAGATACAGTAATAGCAAAATATCTGATGCCCATAAAGAATATGATCCCCTGAATGTATACGTAATGAAGCGTGAAAAGAATAAGTCCACTGTTCTCCCACTAAAATCTACAGAATGGATTGAACCACTGAGATTTGTATATGTGAACTCTATCAAAGATTACAATGGTAGTTCTTGGTCAAGAATGGCGACTTCTGAAGTATATCTGAAATGTATTATTATCTCATCTTTATTGGTAGACACACTAATGATACCGTGTATGTATTTATATATATTTTAATTGCTCATTGTGAATTGAGGTTTTGTTGTCTCAGTTCTAAATTCCCTCGAGTCCGGGGGCTCTCTCTTATCTTCTTTTCGCTGAGAACTGCTGAATCGGATACCTGGTAAAATAAATAAAGTGTTCTATATAATAGGAGACTTCCTTTTATTCAACGGCAGTCAAATATCTGAATTGCTTTGATGAATTCCCATACCTTTCTGTGCCTGATTATTCCTCCCAGGCTTTGCTCTGATACCATGTTGTTTTCTGAGTGTATGTATCTTCTTCATTGCCAAGAGGAAGATATGATCTTCATTTATATATATTGGTGGTGCCAAGAGTCGCCACTCTTGGCTTAATTAATTAATTGAAATAACTATATTATATTATTATGTTAATATATAATATAATTATATTATTATATAATATAATATAATTATATTATTATATTATAATAATTATATCACAATAATATTAGAATATAATAACAATATAATTATATTATCTCAGTAATAATATAATAATTATATTGTCTACATAGTTATTATATTATCAATAATTATTATACCATAATAATTATATCATCACAACCTTTATGTTATCTATGTTGGCCTGAAGGAATCTGATCATAGCTATAATACATCAACAAGTCTAAAATCCAACATAAGTTATGATAACTATAATGTATCAAAAAGTGTAAATGAACTAACCTCCCACTTCTTTGGGAGCAGGTGTCTTGTAGCCTTTTCCCATTTCCCAATGAGGATTACTTGCCACATTGAAAGGAGTGTTGTTAAAGTACCAAAATTGAGCACATGCAATGTCTACATGTTCATGCACCTCCCTATTTCGCCTAGTTGCTTCCAATGATGGTTGTGCTCAAGGTGTGTTTCTGGGCACAAAAAACCTGTGGCATGGTGCTAGCAATCTACTAGAAGTAGATGAATTGGTGTTGGCGGCGTGGTGCTAGGAATCTACTAGAAGTTGATGAATTGGTGGTAGTTGTGGATTTGTGTTTGATATGTGGACCATGAAGAGAGCTCACTATTATCTGAAGTGCATCTTCATCTGATTCCAGGTTAATTGGAGCACCTAGAAAAGTAGCTATGGATGCCAGGGTTGCCTTTGTCCTCTCCCTTTGCAATTTTTTTTTCTCTTTTGTAGCTGCTTGTAGGGCATTCATTTCTCTTATTTCTTTGGTGGTCCTTGGACAACCTCTAGCATCACGATGAGCAATGCTTGCAAGATGATATTTGAGGTGTTTATGCCTCGACGGTATACTTTTTGGCATTTAATATAATAAATTGACCTAGTCGCTGGTCCTTGATTGCCATATTTCCAAGGACGGTTTCTAGCTCTGGCAGGATGAGTGCCTACAAATGATGGTGGCAACATTAACAGGGTAGAGCTTGAGGCTGAACCAGATGCAGAAGCTTCCCTATTTGCCATTATAATTTAAAATTAACGTGCACATACAAAGTGAAAGCACAACATATTAGGTTTTTAATAAAAGAAACATCCTTAATTAGTTTAATCAATATTATATTAGTTGAAACTTTTTAAGCAGTAAAACTAAAAAAATAATGCAATTTAAATACTATAAACATTTTCTTCAAAGAAGTATTAAAATAAAATAAGTTGGGTATGTAAAACATTGGAAGTAATGAAAAAATCAGAAAAATTTGACAAAAAAGGGTGATGAATCTTGTTTTGTGGAATTTAAATCTAAATATACTACTTAGTATTAGCATTGATCTTTTTAAAAAAAAAACCTAGATGCAGCCAAAATGAAGGAAAATGTTTTAGAAAAACAAAGAAAATGAAAAACAGAAAACCGACCTGTGATTCTGATTTGCCTTCAAAATTCACCAAAATATCTCTTCTAATCTTCTCACCTCAATGAAAAATCGTTGCAAATCATGTGCTTGCTGGGTGGGAGGGTTTACTTGCCTTGGACAGCTTAAAGGAGGACTAAAAATGGAAATAGAATGCCCTTTTTGTTGGCAGCAACCTTTTTGTTTTGAGCAGACGGGTTTTTTGCGAAAAACTCGTCAAAATCTCGGGGAGTTTTTTGCCAAAACTCAGAGTCAATGTGCAGAGTTTTTGGCAAATTCAATCTCCCAGCTTTCGACTTGGCGAGTAGTCCATTAATGAGCATATCTACAGATTGATATGATTGCCTTCATATGCTGAATTTCAGATATATTTTGTTCTCAGGCTCTGTCTTTGCCATGAGGGCTTGATTGGCACAAGCTTGAGGCTTTAATGATGGTCGTTAATTGGCATGCTCCGAGCTTTGTGGTCTTGATTGGATGTTGATACAAATGAAGCAGTTTTATCCCATGTGCCTATCACCATGTTTCTCTTAAAGCCATCAATCTCCCAAAGAACTAGAATTATGATATTTGGGTGACATTGAAGGTGAATTGTGCTTAAGCTTTGTGTAAGATGGGATAAGATCATGTGGGGCCTGCATGGTCTCAAGTTATATCTGTTGAGATGTGAAGATGAATTCCTGAGGTGTTCTAGATTTCATTCACTGTGCTTGTCATTGTGGTCTGTTTAACTGTTTCCTTCTTGCCATGTGATACTTGTTTGATGCATTCCATGTAAGTACTCTTATCATGGATACTTTGTATAAATAAGTTGTCAGCACAAATGGGTCTTTTATTAGCGACTGGGTCTATATGTACACATCATTTGGCTTGGATCCCTTATAAAATCAGTGCAGCATGTAGAAGGTGAACTGTGATTGAAGTTCGGATAAGATTGTGTGGGGCCTGCATTGTTTTAAGGGATATCTGTTATGTGAAAATGAATTCCTGATGAATTCTAGGTTGCATTCAACGTGCTTGTCATTGCAGTCTGTTTAATGGTTTTCCCTTTACCACGTGAGACTTGTTTGATGCAATCCATGTAACTAGTCTTATCATGGATGCTTTGTATAAATAACGTGTCTGAACAAATGAGTTTTTTAGTAACAGTTGGGTCTATTTACATATGCCACATCATCCGACTTGGGTCCTTTATTTCCAGCAGCTGGTTTCCATAAAGAGGTGTAGCTGATTAAAGAATGCATTTTAGGGCTGCAGGGTATTCTCATTATCCCTGGCCATTGTGGCGATCAAGCTAGACTTCTACATATCACCTGATGACCAGGCAAACGTGATCATAGCCGGTGATTGCTCTAATGTAACTTCTTGACCATTGATGTGTTCTTTAAGCCCAAATGCTTTACCTGAAAATAAGATGCTTTGGCATGAATTTTTTTATGTGGGTGTCAATGTAGTTTTAAATGTCAAAATAGAAATGTTGATGTCTTCGTGGATGTGTTCTTATCTAGAGAGGTTACAAGCCCTTTATGAGCGGGGTGACATGTTCTGCCCATAATGGTGGGTAAGAAGGGTTTCCTTTGCCCATTTATAAACCTTTGAACTGTTGATTCTATTGTTCTGTGGTTAGTCTTTAAACTCTAGGGTGTAGCTTGGAGTACCAACATAATCTTCAAGCAGCACTTAAAGTGATTGTCATGATTGAGATATTTTACTATTTTATGTGAGCTATGTGATCATTATGTTTTAGAATATCTTCAGCAAGATGCCTGGTTACATTTTAGCTTCTACATTTTAATGGGTCTCTTTCTTATCCTTACCATGAATTAGGCCAAATGCTTTTGCTATGTTCTTATTGTTTAGCTCATACATTGGAAATGCTGGAGAGTACAATCCAGATTGGGAATATGTGCTGCAAAGTGGATTCATAGTTGTAGTCATTCAGTCATGACGCAACCTTGATCAAGGTAGTGTTTTAATTAACAATATGCCATTGAGTAGTATCTGACACATAACCTCAGTTTATAAACCAGTGATTAATGGCCTTTCCTAAAATCATAATTCCACTTTTCATTTGTGGTTGGTTTTTTCCATGCTATTTATATATGTATTTCGACTTTAGATGAAGTATAAAATCTTAGTCCACTAATGGTGCCTCCAACATGTGACAAATGCTCAAATATATGTTGAATATTCCAATTTGAGGATTTGCTTCCTTGCAAGTACAGTGAATGTGGAAGACTACAGATACAATCTGTATGAATGCTTTGCATAGGGCACAAAACCTTTTTCATCATGCAGTGCCAGACAATGCTCAGTACCCATGGGCTGTTCAGAATCTGTTCCCTATATTATGTCACAAGGGAATCCTGGATCTGTCTGGAAACTTATTTGAAAATTTCTCTTGAATTGCTGAACTGAGATCCCTTTTGTATCTTTTTGGCTTCCTGCATCTTTGTTAACGTGTAAACAGAAATATTTCAAAGGTTGTAGGTAATACCCACAAAAATGGCCATTTTATGTCTTTTTTTTGACACTTATCAATGCACAATCAAGGCTGCCTGAGACCTATGTTGATTAATTTTGTGATGTTCAATGGAGTTACAAAACATCCTTTTATTACTAGTCCTTTAATCAGGTATTTACTATCTGATCAATATAAACTTAAGGGCTCTGATATCTGGATCTTTACAAGCTTCTCTGTTATGTTGCAGCCTGCAGACATTTATCTTATTGATGAGCCAAGTGCATACTTGGATTCCGAGCAGCGTATTGTTGCAGCAAAGGTTATAAAGAGATTTATTCTTCATGCAAAGAAAACTGCTTTTGTTGTTGAGCATGATTTTATCATGGCCACATATTTGGCAGACAGGGTTATAGTTTACGAGGGACAAGCTTCTGTAGATTGTATTGCAAATGCTCCACAGAGTCTGCAGACAGGAATGAACTTGTTTTTATCGGTAATGCCTTACGCGAAACATTTAAAGTACACTCGTTTAGGCTTCATCTTATTTGCTTCATGTGCCTGTATCTTCATTTGGCATTCTTATTTTTAAGACTACCAATAATTTATGGATTTTAACCTACACAAATGTAAATCACTTCATTCCTTTTAGTACAGAATTATGACTTGAATTAGTCACAATGGTTTGTTTTTCTTGACAGCAACTGGATATTACATTTAGACGAGATCCAACAAACTACAGGCCTCGCATAAATAAATTGGATTCAACAAAGGACAGGGAACAGAAGAATGCAGGATCATATTATTATCTGGACGATTAAAGGCGCCTTTAAGGTATTGGATAATTATCTCTACTGCAGGTTGACAACACAAAGAATTTACAACATGCAGTACATGCACATTAGATTCAGTGTTCTCCCCAGATATAAACTGGATGAAGTGCTTGTGGGACTGGAATTGTCTCAATGGCTTTATCTTGATTTTAATGTTCTGGATTTAATGCAAGAATTTCTGAAGAGTTGCAAGTGAAAGACGTTAGTTATGAGGGGTTGGTGTCTGGTTCTCCTGTTTGTGCTGGCTTAACTGAAAAAAGGAAGAGCTCTTTTCAAGATTTGCAGTAAATTGTTACCACCGGGTTCACTAGACTTTTATTTCCTGTTTGAATTGTAATCTCAATTTCTACTATTCAATTGTTGTGGTATATTATTTTACAAGTAAACAAGTGAATAACTTAAGCTTGCTCCTTATAACAAGGATCTCATTATAACTATCCCTGCATATAAAGTGTCTTAATTTTGCATTCAAGACACTATTTGTTTTCATTTTATCAAATAAAATTATTGGCAAGTTCAGTGGCTTTTAAACAATTACACGTAAAGCCAAAGGGCAATAGTCCAAGACAGTTTTGACTTCAAAGTCTCTTTCCTTATTTTGTTAAAAGTTAAATATTTTTTGGAGATGTTCGAATTAGGGTTGTCTGGAAAGTTGTATCCAACAGTTATATCCAGTTTAAAAATTAGCTGTTGGATATAGACCTTAAAGCTGATTGTTTGGAATTTCAGTTTGGATCTTATCTTGTGCTCTTTGAAAAGTGAATGGTTCAAAATTTTGACTTTGTTCCAAGGCTCTGTAGCGTTTTTTATTGAGAAGGCAGTTAAAGCTAAAAATTTCAGCTTATTCAAAGGACGATTAAATATTTTCTTAATCCTAATTGAATATTTTCAAGAAGCAAATCATATTTTAAGGCAATGAATGCTTTATATCAATAATAGATTAGCACAAGCCTTAATCAATGCACCATGATTACCTGTTGGCGGGGATTGGAGACGAGTAGACAAAGAAGGGGATGCCTAGAAATTCTTCTCAAATCCTGGGCAGAAAATAATGAGGAAATCTCGTGGATGACGCAAGAAACTATGGAGGGACAACTCCAATGAACAAATTTAAAAAAAATTGAGGAAATCTTGTGGGTGACGCGGAAATTATGGAGGGCCAACCCCAATGAACAAACTTCAACCAAGAACTACAATTATATATTTTTTTCTTCCCCCGATTGAGCTGTACTTTTGTTTTTGAGATTTTCAAACAACTTCACAGAAGTTTTATAAATTACGAGGTGCATTATTTTTTTCTGCAAATTTTTCAATTGATGTTTTCGAGAAATAGATTGAAAATTTGGATCAATGAACTAATACTTTTATTTCAAAGATGGATTTGTTTATCTATTTACACTGTCAAATATTCATGCACGGTTAATTTTTTCTCTGGCATCTACTGTCAGTCGAAGGGAGGATGAAGTGATGATTGGTAGTAAGTTGAGACGGGAGAATCTGACGCATAGATAGTCTCAAGGACGAGCTTCAATCCCATCCCAAAATGTGCTTATAAGTGAAGTCTATTGTCCGTGACACTGGAGGCACTATTTTGTACAACTGTTAATGTGAGTTCCAAAACAATGATGCAATATGTGGGATATTAATTGGTAAAGGATGAAACTGTTGTATTTGTTGTAACTGTAAAAGTTTGTCCATCCGTTTTCCGCTGTAGATTTAAATGCTTATTCTTTCATTAATTGTAACTATAAAAGATGTGCCTTTTTCCGCTGTAGATTTAAAATGCTTATTCTTTCATTAATTGTAACTATAAAAGATGTGCCTTTTTTTATTCCCCTGGCTGTGGACTGATGTAAAATGCTAATATTTTAAGAGTAAAAGATAAGCCTAAAGGTAGATATATGATGGTATGTGTGCGTGTGTATTTGGGTACATGATAAAAGAGACACCACATCAATAAGTCATTGCATTAGTGTAAAAAGGTTAAATAAACATACAAAATTCACTAATATCGACCTATTGCCTTCTAACTAGGAAAAGTATGATTAGTAACATAATAGCCCTTAGATTATGCTACAATCAGTGACATATATGACCTAGCATGAAGGATTTTAGTTTAAAAACAAGCTAAAAAGATGAGAAAGTATGCATCCTAACTTTAAGAATGGAAATGAGAACAATGCAAAAGCATGAAATATGATTCTAAGATTAATCTAACATAACAATGCATTTACAATCTAAGGTGAAGGCTTCTTTGCTCTCAAAAATGACTTTTATTTATAGAAGAATGAGAGAGAGAGAGGGGGGGAATAAGGTGAATTAATGAGTTAAGGGACTCATTAATGAAGGTGTAAGAACCATTAATGCCCAAGGCATTAATAGGGCATGGAGGAGACATAGGCTTAAGACATCTTCATTAATAAGACATTAATGAAAGCCTTAAAGAGGCAACGGAAGGGTGTAAGAGGATGGCTTGAGAAGGTGGACCTTGAGGAAGTCAAGCTTGAGAAAGTGGACTTTCTCAAATGGGTTGAGTTGCTAAGCATTCCTTAATGGAATGTGACAACATTAGGAGGTGGGTTAGGGTTAGAATTAGGATTAGGATTAGATTAACAAGGGTGAATGGGTTGAGAAGGGTTAGAACCCAAGGTAGAAGTGGTTGAGATAGGTTAGGTTGGGGTTTGAGAGAATATTAATTAAATGAATTAAACTTATTTAATTCATTCAAAAATATAGGAATTAATTATTTAAACAATTTAATTACTTTTTAATAATTATGGGACTATAGCCATTTTAATTAAATTAAATAGGTTAGGGAAATGAGTTATTTTGTAAGTGGGTAATTGATTTAGGGATTTATTTAATTCCTTTATAATTAAATACTATAGCCATGTTTGATTTTGATTTGAATTAATTGGTTTGAATTGATTTAAATTATATGGCTATAATAGTTAATATAATTCAGTGATAAAAATCACCTAAGACATTAAATTGATTTGAAGAATTATGCCAAGCAGTAACAGGGTCATTTGGACATAATCGAGGGTATGATCATACTTAGGGCAAATATGGTCCATAGTTGGAACATACCAAATTCAGTTGGTTACATTTGCCCCTCTTTGAATTGATGTGCGAGCAACACATTGATTCAAAGAAAGTTTTCGATTTTAACTTCAGAAAGATTGAGAATCCCGTTCTTGGTTGTCGAACGAAATGTTGATGAGATCAGTCTCGCACTTGATCGAACAAAACTAATAGAATTGATTCTGAACTTGGTTGTCGTCCAAAGATCAATAAAAGATCTTAGAGATACCAATTTTGAACTTGGTTGTCGTCCAAAAATTGATAATACTGATTCTGAACTTGGTTGTCATCCAAAAAGCCAGTACGAAGCTGCTAGGAGCTTAATAAAAATATTTTAAAATGAGGAAACATAAGATATCTAGCTCATGAGAACCAAAACTTCCTATCCCACAGTTCTGACTTTAGTTAAGGAAACTGTTATGCCCCTAGTTTGTTTGATAACGAAGTCATTTTGATGCTATTTTGAGAAAAAAAATTTAATTGATGATACTGTGATCATGCCCCCCCGGAAATGAAATCGAAGGAAAAAGAATAAACCCCTCAGTGTTGAAAGAACATATCACTTGCAGGGAGCGGCTAGGACAAGAAAGCATGGAGTAGAAGTGAGAAAGAAGGTGTGTTTAAAAATAAACACACAATTATCAAGTTAATTACGTGAAACTATGAGTTCGATTTTGTTCCCGATAGATCAGAGATTTTGAGAACCATTGATATCAGTAATACAGATGATGTAATTAACTTGATTGTTAGAAGAAGATAGAAATCATTTTTGAGCGCAAAATCCCTTATGCTGTTATGTATTTTATAAATGCACCATGCAATCTCTAAATGTAGCTATATGCAGACTTTTAGGACTTGTCATTGATTAGCAGATATTTGCAACATTTTTATCATCATTGGGCGCTTTTGAAATGGATACCATCGGATAGTACAACCATCACTAATACCCACTGATATTCTGAAAGTATGAATACTAGGTTTTATTGAAATGTTAGAAATAGACATAGGCATCAAGGCATAGGAGCCAGGATAACAAAAATAGTCACCTTCCTTTTAATATACCAGATTCTGATTAAGGCAAGATATTGGACCCGTAATGACCTTGAAAATTCATATCCTTGGGTACATTATGATTCGTATATCTTAGTGAGAATCTGGATTAGAAAACAGACAAGGAAATTGTTTCAACCTCACCATAGTTTACACATAACGAAGATCGAGATATATGCGGCTATCCACCCATAGTGGTAGCTCTTACCATAAACATCCAAGTTAGGTGAAATTTATAGGATCATTTGAAACAATCACCATATGTAGAAAATCAAGAAAACATTATGC
>MU227808.1:2039783-2050984 GCA_018584345.1 Thuja plicata | reverse complement strand
CAGTTGAGAATCAATCAAATAAAATTTATAATTACTTAGATGCCCCTAGTTGAAAACATCATCAGGACATAAAAGAATCATAATCAAACCATTGTCAAACTGTGTGTTTAAGTAGTACTTGTTCATTTATATGTCAAACACAGTAGAGATTCATCAATCAGAAAATTGTAATATAAGTAATATGGTGTTCCATGTCTGTGCATTGGTAGGATAATCCATTCCTGTTTGCGATCCAATATAGCCCTGTAGGAACTTCGTTAATGAAAATGCCGTGTCTGGATATGTGATGTTTGAAAAGACACCCTTGTTTTGAAAAGTGACATTATTTTGCATGTATCGAGAAACATTGCGTTCGTGAGACAAACCACCCTAGAGCAACCTAAGTGACCGCAACTGACTATGCCAGCAAAGATGCCCCCAGTGCAGAATGACTTATTCCTAAGACGTAAAGATAGACAAATCCCAAGCGAGGATAAGATAGTCATGTAGGAAGATGAAGTCAGCATATGAGCACAGACAAAATTATGAAGGCCTAGTATTAGTAGTGCATTGATAGACGGAGCGTAGAACACAAGTGACGCCTGATTGCCAGGTTTTCACCACTTGGCAAGATCTTTTTGTTTCTTTTTGCTACCAAGATGCCTGTTTTACCAGTGCTCATCAAGGCACTTTTTAATTTTTTTTTGCTATTTTTGCTTTTTGAATGTTTTTGTAGTATCAAGGCGCCTGTTTACCAGGTTTTCACCAAGGATACCCTTTTCTGTAGGATCTTTTCCATTGTTTTTGGATTTCTTCAGGATCAATTTTCTGAATGTTTTTGGTATTTTGGTGTTTTGCAAGAACTTTTGGCTGTACAAGCTCTGTTAGCCGAAAATTAAGCGTAGAACTACTTCAAATGTAGAGTGTTGATAGGATCTGGAAGAACGTCTCCTTCAGGTGTAGCTAACTAATAAGCTCCAGTCCCAAAAGTAGTAGTGATAACATAAGGTCCTAGCCAGTTAGGTTCAAACTTTCCTTTCTGCTCCCTGTTAGGTTGGTTCTTAGGATTCTCTTTGAGGACGAGATCTCCCACCTCAAATTTGCGTGGTTTGACATTTTTATTGTAACCTTTGGACATACGTGCTTGATATACCTTGAGGTGATCGAACGCTTGTTGCCTGCGCTCATCTAGTAGGTCCAGAGAATTCACCCTATCTATGCAGTACTGCTCATCAATAACCAGTCCATGTAAAGATATCCGTAAAGATGGGAGTTCAACCTCAATAGGTAGTACTGCCTTAGCGCCATAGACTAGAGCAAATGGCGTGGCTCCATTAGGTGTTCAGATGCTTGTTCTGTAGGCCCATAGTGCCAGATTCAGTTGTAGATGCCAGTCTCTGCCAGACTTGCTTACAGTTCTGTGTAGAATCTTGAGAATATTTTTGTTTGATGCCTCAGCCTGTCCGTTACCTTGAGGGTAATAGATTGAGGAGCAATGTTGAGTGATATGGAACTGTTCACAGAGGTCATCAATGTCTTGATTTCTAAATTGGTCCCCACTGTCTGTTACAATTGAAGAGGGTATCCCATATCTACAAATAATGTAGTTCAGAATGAACATAGACACCTGTTTGCCAGTGGCTTTGATTAGCGACATGACTTCGACCCACTTCGTGAAATACTTAGTGGCCGTAATGATAAACTTGTGTCCATTTGAAGAGTTGGGATATATTTGTCCAACCAAGTCAAAGGCCTATTGCTGAAATGGCCAATGTGTAATGAAAGGTATAAGTTCTTTGACAGGGGCATTGATAAGGTTCCCATGTGTCTGGCATTTAAGACATGCTTTTGAAAATTGAATAGCATCTTTCTCCATGGTAGGCCAATAATAGCCTACTTTGAGTAGTTTCTTAGCTAATGAAAAGCCGTTCGAGTGTGATCCACATACACCTTCGTGGACATCTTTTAATGCTAGATTGGACTCTTCGAGTTCTAAACACCGAAGAAGTGTACCGTCGAAACCGTGTCGATATAGGTTGTTAGTTATGAGGACGTAACGCGATGTTGTCCTAATCAGGGATCTTTTCTCATTTCTGGATAGATTGGCGGGAATGGTTTGGTCAGAAAGGTAAGCAATGATACTGGCATACCGAGATTGATCTAGGGTATTCAAGGTACATAATACTTGGTATTCAGGGTTAGCAAAGGCAGGATAGGATATTTATTCCACCAAGAAGTCATAGCGAAATTGATGCTCTTCCAGTTGTAACATGGATGCCAAAGTAGCCATAGCATCCGCAGCTTTGTTCTCTGATCTTGGTATCTGTTGGAAAGTGACGAAGACAAAGTACTTCTTTGGATCATCGACTAGTTGCTTGTAGGGCATCAACTTTTCATCTTTTGTTTGATAATCCCCATTGACTTGATTGATAATTAGTTGGGAGTCACCATACACGTGTAACTCTACGATCTTCCATTTCATAGCTAGCTTGAGGCCGTTGACCAATGCTTCATATTCTGAGATATTGTTGGTGCATGAAAACATCAATTTGTAAGATTTGGGAATCTTGTATCCTTGTGGAGTTATGAAGAGGACCCCGGCTCCAGATCCTTGTTGAGTCAATGAACTGTCAAAGTACATCTTCCATGGATGTTCAGTGAGATGCATGATTGTTTCATCAGGGAATTCAATTAGTAGAGGTTCATCATCCTGGAGTGGTGAGTAATCCAATTGGTTTGCAAGTACCTGTCCTTTGATAGCTCTCCATTCTACATATTCAATGTCAAATTCACTTAGAATCAGGACCCATTTTGCCAAACGTACTGTTAATGTTGTTCTACTCAAAAGATACTTTAGAGGATCGATCTTAGCAATGAGCTTCACTGTATGAGAGAGCATGTAGTGTCTCAATTTTTGTGATGCGAAGACGACTGCTAAGCATGCTTTTTCAATAATGCTATAATTGAGCTCATAAGTGACTAGTGTTCTACTAATGTAGTAGATAACTCGTTCTTTCTTTGTTTCATCTTCTTCCGCCAGTAACACTCCTAGGGATGGAGTCGTAGCTGAAATGTATAGGAGTAAGGGTTTTCCATGAATAGGTGCCATAAGAATAGGTGGAGCGGCCAGGTACCCCTTCAATTCTCTGAAGTTTGCTTCACAGTGTTCATCCCATTTGAAGGTAACCCCTTTATGTAGTAGCTTTGTGAAGGGTTGTGCCCTATCTGCAAGTTGGGACATGAATCTCCTGATGGACTGAAGTCTCCCTTGTAGCGTCCTCATTTGACTGATGTTACGTGGAGGAGCCATCTCTAGAATAGCCTTTACCTTTGCAGGATCTACCTCGATTCCCTTCGCGGATACTATGAATCCTAGGAGCTTCCCTGATTGGACCCCAAAGGCACATTTCTTCGGGTTGAGCCTGAGTTGGAACTATTCTATTCGATCCAATATCTTTCTTAGGTCAGCAATGTGAGTACCTCTCTCCTTAGATTTAGCCAATGTGTCATCGACATATTCCTCCATGTTCTTGTGCATCATGTCATGGAATATGGTTGTCATAGCTCTTTGATATGTTGCACCGACATTCTTTAACCCAAAAGGTATGACATTCCAACAAAAGGTGCCCCATGCGCATGTGAATGCGATTTTCTCTTGATCCTCAGGGGCGATCTTGATTTGATTATAGCCCGAGAATCCATCCATTAATGAATACATCTGAAAGCCAGCTGTAAGGTCTATGATCATGTCAATGTTTGGTAGAGGGAAGTCATCTTTCAGACACACTTTATTTAGGTCTTTGAAGTCCGTACAGATCCTGATAGATTTATCAGATTTAGAAATGGGGACCACATTGGAGATCCACCCTGCATAGGCAATGACTCGAATAAATCCAACTTTCAACAACTTTTCTAGTTCTTCTTTTACCAATAATGCAACATGAGGATGCATTTTTCTAAGTTTTTTTTTACGGGTTTGATCCCGGGAGCTATAGACAAGTGGTGCATGATGAGATTAGAATCTAGCCCTGGCATATCAGTGTAAGACCATGCAAAGTTGATCTTCTTCTCCTTTAGGAACTCTGTGAACTGTACCTTCTCTTCTTCTGATAAAGATTGTGCTAGATGGACTATTTGAGGATTTTCAACAGTGCCCAAGTTTACTGGCTGTGTTGGTTCAATCAATACTGAAGATCTTTCCTAAAAGTGTTCCGGGAGGATATCAAGAGTCTCATCCTTTGGCGCCTCTAAGAGGTTTTCACCATTGGATACGTCTTTTTTCTTTACTATTTTGGGATCTGATACTGCCACAGAGTGGTTTTCACCATCAGTCCGCTTTTTCTTCTTTTTATTTTTCAGTTTGTGACTAAGAAACTTGATATCCTCCTGTGACATGTTCTCGCTCCTTGCATTGGTGGAAGAAGGGTAAGGTTCACAAGCATTGAGATAGCAATCTAGGGAGTGGTTATTGGAAAAGTCGAGGATAGGAGTAGGATTTGTTTCAGTCCAATCAATTAGGTCTGGAAGTACCAATGTTAGGGAGTCAGATTCTGGGAAGGACAACATCGTGTTAGCATCAAGACCATTAACCGATATGACACGGTCTGTTAAGTTAATATCTTTGATATTTAGATCAATAAGAGTGAGATCATTGTAAAAAGGGTCGTTGTTAGTCATATGTGGATCAAACTCTAATGACTCGTCAGTAGAAGTCTCATCATCATCTCTCTGTAAAAGGAGGCTTCTTGCTTGTAGCCTATGAAATTCTTCTAGACTTATGTATTCACTAGTGTCTCCATCAATGATCGGGGGAATGAACTCTTCTTCTGCTTTAGGAGGATCAGTATCATTGAGAGGAGTGTCAGATCGTTTACTAGGAGCTGAGGGAGCTGCAAACATGTGAATTGTATCTATTCCAATATCTTCAAAGGCAATAGATAGCCGATCCCACTCATAGTCATGAGAGTCTGTGACATCATCATCAGATCTATTTAAGTATTCAGCGATGTTTATCTGATGTACTCGGTTAGCTGCCTATAGGTCAAAATGGGGTAGATCAAGGACATGTGAAATTGTGACCAATTGCCCCCAGTTAGGATGTAAATTCTGTGGCCGGGGTATCTCTTGAGTAATTGTTGCTATGGTGTCTCCTACCTCTTGAATGGGAGGTTGTGCTAGCAATGGAGTATGAAGATCCTGTGGTACCTCAAAGCTGGGTACATAGTGTTCTCCTTGATATTCAGGATTCTCCGTACCAATATGTAATAATCTTTCATAAGGCCATGGTTCTAGTACCATCTCATCTGTTTTATCACTCCCTGTCTCTGAAGGTGGACTCTCTTTGGAAGCAGGTTTATCAATTTTAGTATTAAAACCCAGTCCTATTTTATCTTTGTTGTTGCGGAACTCCATGGGTATAGGTTCAATGATCCCTCGTCCGGTGTCGTTTAGAGGTCCCTTTCATTTGTAACCCATTTGTGTAAGGAAATCATATCCCTTTCCATATTGTTCTGAGGATATCTTTACATGTTTGATCTTAGATTCCACCGGTTCACATTTGTAAAGCCAATCTAAGATTGCCTATTCTTCTGTGTTATCCGAAGAAGACGTGGATGCCTTTATCATGCCAGTTGCCTTGTGTACTTCTGGCTCTTTGAATGCTAGAGGTGTGAATGTTGATGAAGGTTTTCCATAGGATCTTGGTGACACTGGAAGTTCTGTCATTGAGGGAGTCAGGTCCAACTTGTATTCTCCCATACTTGTTTCTTCAAGTTTCAAGGTTTTGCTGAAACTCTTCATAACCATGTCTTTGGTAGTTTCAGGAGCAACTGCATCCATAGCCTCTTTGTTGTGTGGGATCATGCTACCTGCTTTGATATTGTTGCAAGTGTAGTTAGCATATGCAGGAATCGTCACTTCTATCCCATTATGTGGGAATTTTATGCATTGGTGATAAGTGGACGGTACAACTTGCATTTCATGAATCCATGGTCTCCCTAGTAGGATATTATAGGCCAATGGTAAATCTAGAACTTGACATATGAGGTTCCTCTCAATTGGTCCGACTCTGATAGGTAGAGCAATAAGACCTCTGGAGGATCTTTCTTCCTCATCATAAGCTTTGATGGTTATCTTGTTTCTAGTGTCAATTGTTTGTTCTGAGAGACCTAGTCTCCTGACGAGATCCAGTGTACATATATTCAATCCTGTGCCTCCATCTATCAATACGCGTCTAACACGGGATTTATGAATAAGGACTTCGATATGGAGGGGTTGATTGTGTGGATGGGTCAATGACTTGTCATCCTCTTTAGAAAATGAGAGGTAGTACGGTACTGAGATGTGATTGACCATCGCTTGAAACTTGTCTATATCAATATCTTTTGGAACATTAGCAGCGTGTAGGGCTTGTTCGAGGATTTCCCTATGTACTGTGGATAGCTTGAGCAACTCAAAGATATAAATTTTGGCAGAGGTTTGTTGCAATTGGTCTACCAAGTCATATTTTTCTCCGGGGATTGTGACCATGTGTCTTGCTGCTGGTTTAGGAATAGTTACAATAGGAACCTTGGATGTTGACGTTGATGTCAGTTTTGGAGGTCCTTTGATTGTAACCTGTGCTTGGCTTCATGTTACAACATTTGAGTGAGATGAGATACCTTTAATTGAGATCACATTAATGGATTCAGTTTTAATGTTAAGCATATTAATCACATTGTCACTTTTGGAATATGTGTAGTTTACCTCATTACCCTTTCCTTTAGACATTTCTCCTTAATTATACTTAGGAAAGGGTTTGTTGAAGGCCATATGATCCTCATTGGTAGTATGTCCATCTACTTTGATCTTACCTCCTTCGATGAGGTCTTGGACGACATGCTTAAGTTTGAGACAATTATTAGTCTTATATCCCTTGTTTTTGTAAAAGACACAATAGGAGTTATCATCCCACCACCTGGGTTTGACCATTGGTTCCCATGGTTTAGAATCAGGAATTGTAACCAATGTTTTCAAAACGGTCTCAAGAGTCTCCCCCAAAGGAGTGAATGTTCTTTGGGGTTTTGAAGTCCATGTTCATTCCTTGTTGTTATCATTGTTCGCTTTGGAGACGGGAAGTGTTACCTTAGCATCTTTGCTTGCTTGCATGCCATTGGTTAGATTGATTGCCTCGGGTTTAGGATTAATGTTAGAGGCATCAACCACTCCGTCATTAACAACATTTTTGTTTTGTTTCCACCATTTAGGTTTGGAGTTGGAGTTGTTTCTTTTGTTTTCATTTTGAAGGGTGATTTTCCCTCTTTTAACCATGACTTCCTCAATACGGAGGGCATTTTTAATCATTCTATCAAAGCTAGGAGAGTCTTGCATTTGTAGAGCATAGCTCAATTCTGGCACTAGATTGTTAATGAAGGTTTCCATCTTCTCCGTTTCGGGAATGAACCTTGAATATCATGCAAAAATCTTCCTCCATATTTGTAGGAAGTGTGTGAATGATTCTCCAGTTCATTGTTTGGTGTTACATAGGTCCATCATAGTTACGTCATGTTGGATGTTGTAGGAGTAATGTTGAATGAATCTTTGGATTAACTCCTCAAATGTCTTGACCTTAGGGTTTAATTTTGAGAACCACTCCATGACATTGCCTCATAGACTTTAGAAATAGTCACATGAGGTATGTGGGTTCGTGCATGTACTCAATGCTTAGAGCACATAATTCCCTTACATGGTCGTGGGGGTCAGTTTCTCCCGTGTACTTGTCATACTTTGGCCTTGCCACGTTGGGAGGAAATGGGACCATAGTGATACTCTTGTCAAAAGGAAATGGACAAATGGCATCCAAAGAATATTTTGTTTTGGGTTTCTCTTTCTCCTTTTTGAGATTGGTGAGCTTCGTTTGCATTAGATTAAGCTGTTTGGTGAGAATAGATATCGGGTTTGGTACCTCCTTTTCTTTGAGATTTTCTACATTATAATCCTTGGGTAACTTGACACCTGTGGATGCTAGATGGAGGAAGTATTTTTCTTTATCGTCACCAATTATTCGTTCCAATAGCTTGTGGATCCGTTTACTTTGTTTGAGTTTTTCGTATTCGTCTTCAGGGATCTCCTCTTCACTGTCTGATCCAGACAGATTATGTTCAAACTTGGGTCTTTCTTCCTCTTCTGTGCCTTAAGATTGTGCGTGTTTGCCATCATTATAACCCTCGAAAGCCTTACTCCATTCGTTAGTGTTGCTATCCATTTGAGGGGAATCTAGATCAAGAAGGGAACTGTGAGATGTTTCTCCTTGAAAGTGTGGTGTTTTAGGAGGCACTTTTGATCTTTTAGTTGTGTACTGGTTGCGTCTTGTGTTAACTATGAAGTTTGTTTCTCAACTTTGTTAATGTTTCCCAATAGTGCAAGTAAGGATTTTAGATCGTTCAAGTAGGCGTGTCTAGGTAAAAGTAACTATTTGTTGTTGGTGGATGTAAATGATTCCAGCGTCAGCGGGTTAGAATGCCCTGATAGTGAGCTGGGAACCAAGTGGTTGATAGAAAATAGGTAGACCACATGTATTGAACTGATCGTGAAAGACTGACTAAGCATGCAAGGTAGATGTTTTGAAAGTGTTTTGAAATTACAATAGGGAGACCAGAAGAGACAACAGGAACCAGCTAAAGAGAAAAAAGGGTATCCTAATCAACTGAGACTTCCTAAGAAAAACTCCTACAAATGCCCACTGTCCTGAATGCGAGCTCCCAGATGCGAGCCTTTGATAGTATCAGATGCGATCCTAGAATCTGGATGCGACTTCTTGCTGACCAAATGCAATCCTAAATACCAAATACGATCCTAAACACTGAATGCAACTCGGGAAATACATGATGCGATCTTATGATGTCTTTGTCAGTTTGGGTTAGTTTTGAAAAGTTCATTTTCGAAGTGCGTGAAGTTGCTTGTTTCCAGATTTTGTTAGGAGCTGTCGTAAGGTGTGAAAAACACTTGTACTCTAGAGTTTGAAATTTGTTGATTGTTTTGAGGAGCTTATCTTTTTAATGATCTTTTGAACACGTCAAACAGTTTTGCATTGTTAAGAGGGTGAAACAAACACTCATCTTTTCCTATTCTCTAGGTGGAGAATGAAAATCTTTGCTCGTTGACTCAGGTACACACTCAAATGCTAATCAGAATACAACCATCACCAAGCACACAATGACTCTAGTCATGATGTTGTATTAGCCGACTCCAAACGCAAGTGAGGGCACAATATGACGAGTGTCTTGGGGCAATTACTTTTTGCCTTGCACAAAGATTATCACCCTTTCGGGGATGAATCAGGAATTTTTTCAGTTGAAGTTGTTGTAGATTATTGGGCAATCCGTTCGAAACTGTCCCCCATAGAATTGCACAAGGCAAAATTTAGGCATATAGCCCTATGAATACATGAATATATGTAGTCTCGCAAGCAAGATTCAAGCGGCTCCGCTCTACATATACCCAGATATGTTCAAGGAATAATGTCAAAATTTCAAGAACAAAACCAGTTTCATCTTCTGAGGCTTTAGCCTACGAGGAAGCAACTATTTATAGTGAGTTGGAAGGGTCGGCGTAAAACCTGTCCTCACTTGGGTCGTTCCCGGGAGATTTTTTCCTCAACTGGCAGGCCTTCTACTGTTTAAATGTATGTAACTAAGATTGGAGAACTTTGGATGTCTCGATTTCTGATTCTTCTAAAGAAGAAGAGCATACTCTCCTAATCTAAGCCATTTTCTCCCAAAACACTCAAAGAAAAGTTCATTCCTTCAAGCTATGTTGAGCTTGATTTAGTTGTTCCTATTTTAAAGAAAACAAGATGCTTGAAAGGTAAAGTTTGCCTTGTTCAATTAGCCACAAAATTTAGTGAGTTGCTTGTTCAATTACTAACTCAAAAAGAATTAAACGATTGAACTTGTTCTTTAATCCCACATATTTAGTGCTTTGTTTTGTTCATTTATTGTCCCAAATTGAATTAGACGATGTGTTTGCTTGTTCATTTACCCCCAATTTCTATCACAAATGATAAGACAACGTTCGACTTTCTGATTTTCCTCAAGAGGAAAAGAGCATATTATCTGGTTGTTTTAGCAAGTGTGGAGAAATGGTCTTAAGTTTGGAAAGAAAGTAAATAGAAGTCAAGATGGGGGGTTGGTAACCTGTAAAACCGAGTTAGTATGCGTTTAGTTCAACTCCCATGAAAATCTCCAAAAACAACCTGCAAACACTTGTTAAGCTGCAAAAATACCAAAATCACAACTTGTCAAAATGTTAGGATTAGGCAAACGAAATGCACAAGATTTTTAACCAGACGTGAGCTTAAAATTTTACTGAATGCGAGCTAGCATACTGTATGCGATATTCCTTACCAAATGCGATCCCATGCTGACCATATGCGAGCCTAAACCAAAAACGATCCGGGAAATCCCGGATGCAAGCCTAGTTTTTCGCGGTGCGAGGGCGTATCCTGGATGTGATCCTGAATGACTAAAAATGATCTTGTGACCGAATCCTGAGCATGCAAATTGGCAAAAAAGTGTTAGAAAATGAGGCCAAGTTGAAAATTGTGCCCCACGATGGGTGCCAGAAATGTGTGTGTGTATTTAGGTACCTGATAAAAGAGACACAACACATCAATAAGTCATTGCATTAGTATAAAAAGGTTAGATAAACATACAAAACCCACTAATATCAAACTATTGCCTTCTAACTAGGAAGAGTATGATTAGTAACATAATAGCCCTCAGATTATGCTACAATCAGTGACATATACGACCTAGCATGAAGGATTTTAGTTTAAAAACAAGCTAAAAAGATGAGAAAGTATGCATCCTAGCTTTAAAAATGGAAATGAGAACAATGCAAAAGCATGAAATATGAAGTGAAATGTGATTCTAAGATTAATCTAACAACATAACAATGCATTTACAATCTAAGGTGAAGGCTTCTTTGCTCTAAAAAATGGCTTCTATTTATAGAAGAATGAGAGAGAGAGGGGGAACAAGGTGAATTAATGAGTTAAGGGACTCATTAAAGGAGGTGTAAGAACCATTAATGCCCAAGGCATTAATAAGGAATGGAGGAGACATAGGCTTAAGACATCTTCATTAATAAGGCATTAATGAAAGCCTTAAAGAGGCAAGGGAAGGGTGTAAGAGGATGGCTTGAGAAGGTGGACCTTAAGGAAGTCAAGCTTGAGAAAGTGGACT
>MU227808.1:2001539-2029020 GCA_018584345.1 Thuja plicata | reverse complement strand
TCTATTATGAGTATTTGCATTGTGTGGATATAAATCTCTGTGTTGTTATTTATATTCCATTGTGTGGTTATTTGCTGGGGGCTAGGACATCTCCATCGGGGATTCTCCTGCCTTGCACTGCATCAATGATTCAAATTTGAGGTTGTAGGTGTACGTGGTAGCCAACTTGTTCTATTTGTTGAGGATATGCAAAAGTGAATGTTTTCATCTACAATTATAATCTACACTTGCTCAAATTCCTTTCCAATTTTATTTTGAGTACTTGTGTTGAATATGTTGATCTAAGGATAAAAGTCAACAATTTTAAGTTTAGAGGATGCAACCCCTTTGTATAGAGGACAATCTCACTCAATGGTTTCATTATGTTAGTGTTATTTGTTGTTTATTGCAAATATGCTCATGAAAGATTATTGATGCTACATTGGATGAAGTTTTAGTGTATTTTGTATTTATTTTCAGATTATATTGTAATAAAGAATAATTGAGAGTTACCTATCTATTTGCTAGAATATAATTTAAAAATGGAATGTTTTTTTAGTGATAAAATGCACGAAGCGTGTATTATATTAGAGTAATAATGTACATAATAGAAAATACACATGATAATGATATGATGAGAGTTAGGGAGCAACACTGCACATGAAATACAAACTGCAAAGAAATATAGGACACTTGTATGCGCTGGAGGACAATACACAAAATGGGAGCTATGCTAAACCATAGCTCAATAGAATGCAAACAAGCTCTAACAACAAAGCTACATACCATGAGCGTCTATAATGCTTCTAGAGGGAAGATGACTGAAGACATAACAAACATCCTAAAAACATAGACAAACAACTAAAGGAGGAATATAGGTCCTGAGACAAGAGAATACCCATAGAGATAGAACATAGTATTTGAACTCCTTAAACTTGACAACTATTAACGCCAAGCCAAAGTCCATTAGCGTTTTCCTATCTCTGCTTGAGAAGAGGTCTTCGTTGTTGCCATAAAATATGTTCATAGCTGCAAAGTCATCGTAAATTACACATTGACAAAAAAAAATAGTCCAAGCTTCTCCCATTTTCTCTTCACATCTATCCCTGCTGTAATAAAAAATCGCTCTCAATGTACCTAAGATTGATTTTGGGTTAATGCTTTGCAATGTCTCAGAGACCTGTGACCAATATTGAGCCCTTGGTCTTCTCCCCACCATATTTACCCTATCAAAAGAGCTAACAACTTGAGGGAATGATGCAAAGAACAATTTGAAAACAACTCCGTCATGAGTATGGGAGTCTTTATGCTGCAAGATGCATGAAATTGCTTGCCACACCTCCATCATCTAATATAAAAAGTTTGTGACATTGTTCTTCAAAATACTCCTCAACATATTGCTTAGCTAAGAATGTACCTAATAAACTTTGTTGAGCTTAAAATGTTGGAGTTTACTACCAATTCTACTAGTCCTCAATGCTGCCGTGGAGCAGATTTTTGAGAATAAATATAGAAGAGAAGAGGATGACAATGACATGAAAGACCATGATCGGTTGCTAGTGACATAGACCTTTGTACAACACTAGATTCCACTTAATACTAGATGACATGCAACCTTGTACAATGTCACTTAACCAACAATTGGGCACTTGTGTAGATTGATTACTGGTGATGGACCATAAACTAAGAAGTCAATATCTTGGATGAAAGACTATAAATGCTGATAAAGGTAACTCCATGTGCTTGTGAACTAAGAAAATTAGATTCAGAATATGTGGAAACTCTGTCATGACTAAGAAATTTGCAAATGTCACTAGTGGCTTGTGCAAAACACATTATAATTATTTGAGCACTAAGAATTTGAAATTTAGGAACCCCCATGTGCTTTGAACTAAAAAGGATAAGATTGAGATGATAATAAAACACCATCCTGATTGATGAGTCTGAAAGCCAGACCCAACAACTCACGTAAAACACACTAAAAATTTGAGCACTGAAAATTTTAGAATTTGAGGACCACATATGCTTCCGTAAGTACAACAGAGGTAACATTTGAGGGACCCAACTTTAATTGGATACTCTGCAACCTTGTCAACATCTGAGAAATCAAGGAACTTCATGCCCGCACATCACTGATATTCTATCCTCAAGCAAAGAATTTAAACCTACAACAAAAGCCTACAAGAGAAAGAAAAAAAAGATACTTATGGTAGGAGCATTGGGTATACTTAAGGATCAACTACAAGTGAAGATTGGTGCAATCCCAAGATGTGCGAGTCTATCACTCGTGAGAATTCTACCTTTTAGGGTTTACTATGCAGAGAAACTTGTCTTTGGAAGTCTAACATTTGTGCAACAATGTGAGAATCCTTTCATTCTTATGGAATTTGTGGAATTTCTTAGGATGTTGTATCCTTTCTTGACTTAATAGTTCCTTGAGGCCAAAGGAGACAAAATTAGGCAATCCTAGGATTATTTGTAGTGGAGAAGTCTTTGAATAAGTTCCTTTATGAGAATGATTTTCTAATCTATAGGAATAAGGGTGTATGAAAGGTCTTTCCAAATGACATTTTTTACCGCATTATAATGCTTAATGTAGAAATAGTCTCTAACTACAGTACTCCATAATGTTGTAAGTTTTCCTTAGTCTAGGATATAAAATCTAGACTTTTTAGTGGAACAAATCCATTCTAGGAGTCCTAGAAGGAAACTTTCTTGCCATCATGAATAATCCCTGTAAGGTGTGCGAGAAACACCTCTCTGCAACTCATCATCAAATTTCACATACGGGACCCTACATGTGGATTAAGGGTAGCAAAAATCCTCTGTGATGCTTATGATTCGAGATATTTGTATCTCAATATTGCTGCCAATTCAGAGCTAGTGTTGAAAATTATTTTGCGTTCTAGTTTTGCCCCGAGAGCCTTATTTCTACATTCCAAGTTGTGGATCCCCACACCACCTACACTTTTAGGTGAGCAAACCTTATCCCAAGAGAGAACATGTATCTTTTCTCTAGGATCTTTGTTTCCTTTCTAAAGAGAACTTTTCAAATTTGACTCTATGCTGGACAATATCCCTTTTGGAATGGGCAGAACAAACATAGTTTTGGATGTTGGCCAAAACATATTTGATCATAAGGAGTCTTCGTGCTAGAGGCAACCAATAATTTTTCCACGAAGATATTTTTTTTTGGATAGAGTCTTAAATGGGATCCCATAATGAACTCTTATTTTTTACTGAAAATAAGAGAATACCTAGATATTTGTTGGGTAAAGGCTCATGCTTGATTCCAAGATACTCGATTATTCTTTGAAGAGACCAAAGGAGAGCAATTCTGAAAGAATATTTTGGATTTAGACAACATTGTTTTTTTGGCCTGTCACCCCACAATATTTATCCAAAATTTATTTAATGGTGTGATCTTCTCTTGTAGAAGTTTCTCCAAACAAGATTGTGTCATCTGCAAATAAGATATGGGTAACTTTAATTTGTGAGCGTGAGATGCTAATACATCTCCACAAGTTACGATTATGATTGCCTGCAATAGAGCGACTCAGTGACTCGACTAAGATGATGAATACACACGGAGACAAAGGACCTCCATGTCTGACTCCTTGTAAAGGAGAGAAAAAGCCACAAGACCGCCCATTTATGAGAACTAAAAATTTAAGTCTTGACACACATGCCATCTTCCATTTATACCATTTGATGAGAAGCCAAACTTGATGAGAACCTGATGCAAAAATTTTTAGTTGACTTGATCATATGCTTTGAGCATGTCAAGTTCGATAATCATTGCTTCTAATTTGTGATGTTTGATGGAATGAAGAAATTCATGTGCAATTAATGCACCCTTTGAGGTCTCCTTTGCCTGACACAAACCCCCTTGTTCCTCTAATATGATTTTAGCAATCAATTTTCCAATTTGTATGATACAACTTTAGAGAATATCTTATCTATCGAGTTACAAAGTGATATGGGCCTATAGTCAACAAATGAAATCGGGCTACTCTTCTTTGGGATAAGTGCAATGAAGATAGTGTTGAATTGCTTAAGGATATTTCTGATGAGGCTAGAATGTGTTACTTTTTTTACCCATTGATTTTCCTTTTTGCTTTCCATTCCTATGCTTCTAGTCATTCCTAGCACTATTTGGTAATGAAGAAGGAGAAATTTAATAAATGTAAAAGAAAATTTAAAAATGAACTATAACAAAAACCTTGCTTATTTGCTGATTAAATTGCTTGATTTTCATAACATGGGATCAATAGGAGGATGTGCACATATGGGCAGAAGCTATTTGATGGTTTGGAGTATGTAGACGATAAAGAAGATAGAATCAAAATAGTTTCAATCTATTTTGACCAAAACATCATCCTCTATTATACCAAATAGGTTATGGACCGCAACCTTATATTAGTTTACATACCTAGCTTAATTTAATCTATTTCATACTCTGTTAAACAAATTCGATATAGTGGCTTGTAGCCTTAATCTATTATATTTAGTTCATTTTGTTTTGCATAAGGACAATTCATATTGTTATCAAACATATGATAACCTTAGTATATAACGTTGTATAAATATGCGTACATGCATCAGACTGGATATATAATATGATATATATCCTTTTTGCTTGAGAATCAAAACTTATGTTCTATGGAGCCCCTTTCTTCGTGTGCGTGATTATGAAGTAGATTAGCAGCATTCCATCACCAGGCAACTGAGGAGGTTGGACCCGCCCCAAAGTTACATCGTGACCTTTATTTTGTATGGTGTGATAAATGTACAAATTCCCTTAATATTATGGATCGTGTTAAGTTCATTCTATAAATAGTGATTTCTGTCTTTGATATCAAGTTCTATGGTTTATGAGTTGATCTTTGAATTCTTTGGTTTATGAATTGATCTTTGGTTCATGAGTTCTTTGGTTTATCTAGTTAGTTTCTGAATGATCTTTATTTTTGTAGTGGTAATTAATTGAAACATAAATCTTGAAGATTCTAGAATTTCTATGTAACTGATCAGTAAGTTGTTTATTATTAGTTTGCAACAAATACACACTGTTTTAGTTCATGTCACAATTGTGACAGGAACTAGAACTTTTAGTCCATCCTTTTGAATTAGAGAAGTGTGAATCCATTTAGGAAGTGTGCCTTAGACTAGTTATTTAATTTCAAGTCTGAATACCTACATTCCATCCCACTTAACTTACTATCTTCGCCCCTTGGGAAAATAATCACGATACCTTTCATTAGTCTACGACCCCATATTGACATATCTAGGTATAAATTGAGGGAATCCACATAAGGCCAATTCAAGTCAAACACAAGAGTTAATCCTATTATAATTCTAAACTACAATTTTACCTAACATTTTTTGTGTCGTTGCTAGGGAAAGATATTAAAGGTGTGAAACTGTAGTGAGTTAAGTTAGGACAAATATGTCTTGAAGAAAACTTGTACAATTGTCAACCTTGTTTAGGAAAGTACTCTTGTTTTGTGATGTTTTAAATCATACAGGTGCGTGAATAGAGCTAGGGATAGTAAATATAGATTTCATAAAGAAAAAATGAGCTAGTAGTTCAAAACCGTAAACACCACAAATAGAGAGAAAAAAAAATCTAAGAAAATCAAGTTTCATAAGAAAAAGAGTGTCACAAAACCTTCTCTTGTCAAGTCCTCACCAAGCACATTTCAGTCAGTAACCAAGAACCCGCATTAGTCATCCTCCACTAGTTTTCCTAAATTTTCCAAGCAAATTGAAGATTCTTTCGAGTTGCGTTTAGGGAGGCCCGTGGAAACACCCTTTTTTGGTTTGTTGTACTTTTTGCAGACTTTCAAATCTTATAGAATCCAAACTAAACATGGGAGACATTAATGGAGGTAACCTTGGTGGAGAATTTTTTGTGGCCAAAATAACAATGGTCCCCAGCGTGATAGGGCATTAGTGCATGATAACCCCATTACTTTTGAATTCCCTATTTCTCATCTTATAAATAATGCTCCAATGAAGAATATACCACACTATGCTCTGCATATTTTTAGAGGTCTTACTGTTGATGATCCTAACATGTTTTTATTTGAATTTGATGTTCTTTTTCACAACTATGATTACTAGAGCGATTCACAAAAGCTTAAGCTATTCCCAACCACACAGAAATATGCAACGTTACAATATTTCATGAGTCTTAGGAATACCAGAACGTGGGAGGAAATGAAGGAAACATTCTTGACAAAATATCAAGAATACTGCAAGACAAAAGAAGTAATGGATGAGATTTTCCACATGACGCAAAAAGAAGATGAATCAGTGGAAGATTTCCTTGAACATTTTTCTTTTAGTCTACAAAGATAACAACTAGATTTGACTCTTGATACTATTAAAATTTTGTTTCTTAGGGGAATACGATATGAAACTATGGATGCATTGAATTTAATAGGGAAAGGTGATATTTCTAAGTTAAGTTTTGATAAAATTTGTGACATTTGCAGGAATTACTCAAGGTCGCAACGTTTGGTAAGGAATTACTCAAGTAAATTTCCTTCTTTGAGAAATGAATCAGGTATAACAAAGTGAGAAATATGTAATTTACTTGAAGATCTCAAAACTGATTTGTTGAATCATATGGGAAAGCAAATTGATACAATTTATACTCATAAGAAGTAGGAAGAAACTAAAAAGGATTTAATTGTATTCTGTCAAACTTGTCATAAGAAACATGGTACTGAGGATTGTCCTTATAATAGGAAAACTATATCTTCTTTGGAAGAAGTCAAGAATAACTCTTGTCTAAGGTCTTTTTCCTATAGGTATTCCTGAAATTGAGTATTTTGAAGAGCTTGTATATTTCATGGCCCCTAGGAGACCTTTCCCTCAACTAATGCACCTTGGGATAACAAAGATTACCTTTCCGTTGGACCAATTCAATCTCACCATTCTTTCTCCAATTAGCCTAGATGGTATGGAGGTTGGCAACAACTTTCACATTATCCAAAATGGACATAACAATATCCATATGCTTCACAACCATGACAACAGGCATGGAGGCCACAACCGCCACAACCTCCGCCATATCAACAAAATTATCCACCACAACCAAAGTTTCTACCTCCAGCCATGATCAATCTATATCAACAACCACACCAATTCCTTCCACCAATACCTTCCACATCTTCTCTATTATCTAATCCATTGTAGCTGCCAAAACCCACACCTATGCTAGCTCAACCATCTCCAAATCCTAATAATAATAAGCTGTCACAACTCGTATATAATAATGAGGCAACAAGACATCCAACCTATCTTGTCAACTCTGTTGAAATAAATAGAGTTCAATTACGGTCAAGTAAGGCTCTCCAAGGTCCTACCATAACTAAAATTAATGATTCACCTGAAGAAATTGAGGAAGAATAAGTAAATGAACCTCTATATCCTGACCGTCTGCAATGTGATTGAATACAAAGGGAAGTATCTCAATTTGCATTTTCTTTTGTAAATGATCACGTAATGTTAATATTAAACTCCTTTGTTACAAACTATTATGGACATTCCAGTATACACAAAGACTATTTGAGATTTGTGTACTCACAAGTAGAAGGATATGAGGACTGTCCAAGTCATCAGACAACTTGCTCACCTCAATCTTGGGAACCTAACAATTCGTAAGTATGTTGATCCAGGAAGTCTTATGATCAAGGTGCGCATTGGTGATGTTGTTATTCCTAATACACTTGTTGATTTGGGGGCTGCAATTAGTGTTATGCCAAATGAAATAAAGGGAAATTTATCACTCAAGGGACTTAGACCTACTCCCACAGTTCTCCAAATGAAAAAATATTATTTGGTGAATCCAAAAGGTATGATTCAATATGCAATTATTTCTATTGATTCATGGGAATAACCAACCGACTTCATGATTTTGGAACCAAAATTAAGTTGGCGGGATACCCCCTAATCTTTGGATGACCTTGGTTGGCTATTGTAGATGCTTTCATCAATTTTTGTTAAGGTAATATGGTAATTTCTAATGGGGAACAAACAAAACAATTAATATTATATCCTTCAGGGAAACCCTTATTGGAGACAGAGGATCCAATATGGGTTGATAGTGATTTAGATGAATCAATGCCAATTTTGACAACTGAACAAACACTTAATTACATTGCACCAATTGCTACCTCACGATTGTTTATACAGTCCATTCTCATTTTTTGAAAATTCTAGTAATACACCATTTACTTTACAAGTCTTTGCTCTTAATTCGCCTGCACAATAAGAGGCTATGGAAATTTTGCCTAGATGCACAATTAATATTAATCCACATCTAAGTACTAAATAAATTCAAGATCTTATTAAAATGCTTAGAACTCATAAAGATACATTTGCCTGGGAATATCAAGATATGTATGTCATTCACCCTGATACTTGCACACACCACATTTACATTAAAGAAGGTAGTCATCCAGTTAGGCAACAACAAAGTTGACTCAACCCCGTCTTGTGTGAAATAGTTAAGAGGAGTTGCAAAAATATTAAATGTAGGATTCATATTGTACCGTCCTAAAAATTTAACATCCATAATTCGATGCTCTATTAGGCCCAATTTTGATGATTTCAAGATCTGATGTCTGTTATGCTTGATCCTAGCAACCATATTCTTCTTTCCTTGCATTTTTTTCACCATCCCAACACCTGGTTTGAATTTCATCTCAAAACCCTAGGTACATAATGTTTCAGACGTTATGTACCTAGGAACATAACATTTAAGGCATTAGGTTCCCGTTTGTTTTGGCCCAAATTTGGCCCGGAGCCCCATGTCAGGATTTTTGTGGGAAATTAGATCCAGTGGTTGGTTTGACTTATTTTTTAATCTTGGAATTTAGGATGAGGTATATAAACACCCTATCTCCTCATTTTGGTATCCACAACTATTCTTAAGCATTCATGATCAATTACAAGCAATCAATCATTTTCAAGAGATCAAGATCAAACAAACAATTGGATCAATATTTGAAGGCAAGCTTCTAAGATCTAGTTTCTTCTCAATCATCCAAGTCAATTCCAAGGAAATATTATCCCTCTCATGATGGCCAAGTAGAGGAGTTCTCAATCAAGCAAAAAGATCATTCCTTCCATTCACATTCATCTCTCCTTCATTGCAAATGATTATCAAGAGTATCTACATTGAAGATATAGGAGGGTAAAAGTACAAACATGTGTCACACTTTTATAAAGGAAAAGGACCACGCCATGCAAACTGTTCAACTTTAACGACATAAAAAGTGGCATTTGTATTTAAAATTTGAGGATGATGTAAACTGATGAAATATGTAAAAATGGATGAAGTTTATGCCTATAATTTTTTAGCTTTTTTTTTTAACAAGAATTGACATAGTTTTTTAATTTTTGAAGTCCATTTTTCAATTGTTGAAAACTGCTGAAAATCTGGGGTCTAGTTCCCACCAAACAAGTATATGTAAATAATATATTTTTCCTCTGATTTCAAAATATATTATAGATAAAATGTATAGCTAGTGCAGAAAAGAAGAAAGATTGGTTTTCAATTTATATTTTCTTCGTTATAACTACTCAAAGTTGAACTTTCTGAAATCGACAGTTTTCATCTCCCACCAAATTTCCCCTATCAAATACACCATTCATAAAAAAATTACATATTCTTGAAGAGGACTCTCTCCTCTAGTGTTAAATATAAATTTTAAATTTTTTTGATATGATTTACTATTTTTTAATTTGTTTGAAGCAACATCTTCTCGAATGTTAAAATACCTACTTGTTGTATTTTGAATTTATAATATATTAGATCTAATCAAAATATGATAAAATTCATATGACAATAATCTTGACTCTGAGCTCTACAAAAGGGTATTTTTAAAAAAATATTATTAAAAAGAGTAGGGGTTATTGAAACATCAATTTTCTGAAATAATTTTATTTCTTTGGTAGTTGGTATAAAACATGCATTTAATCGACATTTCCAATTGGAAAAGTTTAACCACTTATCTAGCTTAGCTAGAATGAATCTAGCTAGACCATATGTTTGAAGATAATTAATTTTTATTTAGAAATACTCAAATTTAGCTATGCTAATAAGTGGTCCTGAAACGTGACACAACTTTGTGCTTTTACCCAGGAGTGGTGCTCATAGATCCATGCATTTCTGAGGGATTGCTTGATTCTATTCTAAATTACAAGGTCAACTCCTTGTATTCAAGCACATTCAAACATCTTCATGGGTATGAGCGATTTCTACATCCATCCATGAGGGTTTATGCAAGGTGAATCAAACATTTACCTTTTTACATACTTTCCTTTATGCAATTTCCTTTCATTTTCAAGGTTGATTTTAAAACAGGGGTTTGACCAAGGCGAACCCCTTTTACCCAACTTTTTACCCATTTTTGTTTGTGTAGGAACAAGTCATGGAGTTGTCAGATCTTTTCTGGGAAAATGAGGAACAATTAGAGAATCCCTGAAAGTTTTAGTCAAAAGTGCCAAGTAAAGAATGCCTAAAATGTTATGTTCGTAGGTACCCAATGCCTGAAACATTCTATACCCTACAATTTGAGTCCAAATTGAAATCCCATGTCAATACAACAGTCTGGACCCAGATTGAGCTCATTTAAGGTTTCTAGCAGTTAGTTATCAGTCTGTTATTTTCATTTTTTTCTTCTATTTGTCTATTTTGTCTTTCTACATTGCATATTTCCTCTTTCCATTTTCAATTTACAAATTTTTAGCGAAGGATCATTGTCCCATTCAACGCTTAGGACCTACTTGAGCCTATTGGGACATCTTCTTTCTGAGTGTGTAATTTGGAAAAGGAGGAGTAATCAACCCCTCTGCATTGCTTCCCTTTTCTTTATGTACATTTTTGGTGAACCCGACACATGACATTTCCATTCTGATTTAGTGTCTAGATCTCCTTTGTAGGCATTGCATTTTTCAAATATTTACTACATTGTGTGCATTAGATCTTCATGTTTGATTTGATGGTTAGATGTGCTTTTCATTAGTTGTCAAAAGTTTGCATATCTCTTTCAAATTCATATTTACATTATATCTATCTATCTTTCATTTTATTGTGCATGAGTGTTATTAGACTGAGTCCTACCTATAGCATTTTGGTTAGGAGAAGTCGTAGACTTGTGGGTTCCTTTTAGATTGAGTCCTCTTTGTTTCCTAGGAATCTTGTGATGAACTATAGCTCATTAAATGTTTGAAGATAATAAGTTGATGATCACCAAGCTGCAGAAGTGAATGCAAGACATTAAATCAGTTAATGTATTGTATTGTCATTGATGTCAACTTGACATAATCTGATTGTTCATACACATATTGTCATAAACTTGAAGAGACCGAAGAAACCAATTTTATGTGGTTGGTAAAACATAAAAGTTTTGTATACACCAAGTGATAGTAAACACCGACGGACAGTGCACACCGACGGATAGTGAACACCGAGTAGTTCACAGTGTGTACTGAGCACCGCAGTAACTGAGAAAGTGGTTAACGAGAAAGAGGTAATTACCGAGAATAAATGAAGTCAAAGACCGAGCTAACTAGAGTTGATGAACGATTAGAACTAAAGTTAAAGAATGACAAAATACTTAGCTGTCAAGAGCTATATTTAGAGACTGACTGATTGATTGATTTATTATTAACGATCAGTTGAACTAAAGAAAAGAAGAAGATTTAAAGCACTTTTTAATCCCAGATAACAAGGAGAGATTTGCAGAATAAAACTAAAGGAGAGTTTTTCAGAATAAAGAAAAGCATGGCGAGATTTACGGATCAAGAAGTGATCTATGATAAAAACAAGGAAATTGAGTGACTAATCATGTCTATATAAAGAGACAAGTAATTCATAAGAAAAAGAGGAATGCTGAGTATAATTCTTGTGAAGATAGAAGTCTTCATGCAGATCTGATCATACAGGCTGAAGAACAGAGCCAAGGAATTCTGCAGACACCGAGCAACAAAGGACAAAGCATTCACCGAGTAGAATAGAGAAAGAAGGAAAGCAAAGGAACTGAAGTGAACATTGACCAGAGAGGTATTATTGGACTAACAATAGATCTAAATATCTGCAAGTTAAAGTTGTACTTTGAATAGATCATTTAGTGTATTAGTTTAACCATTGATTCAGAAAATCTCTTAACCGAGTGGGATTTAACAATCCTTATTGTATTGAGATACTCAAGAGTATCAAAAGGTTTTCTTGTTGACAACATAGTGAGTGCTAGGTCAAAAGATAAACTGTTGGTTTTAAATCCTCTAACAAGGTCACACTTAACAGTGTGTTATAACCTTTAATAGGGTTGGCTCTTCATCGACCGAGCTCACTTCAGAAGAGTGAAAATTTTGGGTTACTAGTCCCAAGTGATTTTTTCCCTTAACAGGGTTTCCACGTTAAAATCTATGTGTCAAATGTGTATTTATTTCATTGCATTGATATTTTTCTTTACACATTATTGAAACTAGATTGGTCGGTAAACACTAAGTTTAATTGCTGCTACTCGGTAAAGTCTAGAAAAGATTAACAATATATCTTACTGAGAAATTTATATTTAATAAGATTAATTATGGAATACATCTTGATGGACTGAAAGATAACTAAGGCTATTATATTTGAGATATAAGTTGTTGGTTGGATTTTTGGAATTATTTTTAAGGCCACTGATTCACCCCCCTCTCAGTTATTCTAACAATTGGTATCAGAGCTTTGGTGCTTGGAAGAAAAGTTTAAAGGGACTTAAGCTAAAGATCACAAGATGAGTAAAGGGATGTGCCTAAGTTTAACAAGGACAACTTTGCATCATGGAAAATTAGGATAAGACTTCATCTATTAGGTATTGGAAATGATGTCACATAATACTTGGATATTGAATATGTTGCACCTACTGGACCTCTGACTGTTGATCAATTAAGAGAGAAACATGAACATAATTCTATGATGATATAACTTGCTTCTTCACTATCCGATGCTGAATTTGAAGATGTGAAAACATGCCTCTGCAAAGCAAATGTGGGACAAACTCAAGCTAGTACATGAAGGAGATGCAAATGTGTTGAGAGCTAAAGTTGAAAGCCTAAGAGGAAAGCTTGATGATCTGAGAATGAAAGAAGGAGAGAACATCACTCAGTACAGTGATAGAATCAAAGAAGTTGTTAATGCTAGCCATGGAGTAGGAGGAGTACTTGAGGAAGAAAGAGTTGTAAGTAAAATTCTTAGAACCTTACTGCCTGTTTATACTATTAGAGTATCTACAATTCAAGAAATGATAGCAGTAGCCAGTAACAATGTTACTCTTGATAGTTTGATTGGTAGAATTATTTCATTTGAGATGAACAACTATGACAACAGTGTCTTACCATCTATTGAGTCTGCATTCAAATATTATCTGAAAATAAGAAAATCTAGTAACAAACACACTATGAGAAATGATAGTGAAAGTGATAGTGATGAACAAGAACTTGATGAACTTGAAGCACTAATGGCTAGAAGATTGCATAGAGGCAAATGAAGATATACAGGTAAATTACCATTGGTCTATTTTAATTATAAAGAAATTGGACATTTTGCTGCTAGATGTCCTAACAAGAGAAAGGATGAAAGAAACAATGACAAATCTTATGAAAAGAAGTATGACAAAAGTGATGACTGAGACTACCAAAGCAACCGACACTCCGACAAAAGAGATAACCGACATTACAAGGACAAAGGAAAGAAGGCTTGTTACCTGGTTGAGAAAAAAGCTGAAAATTCTACTACTGATTCTGATGAAGATGTTGAGGTAGTATTTGTTGCTATGAAGGATGATTCAGACGAAGAAGAAAGGTATGTTGAAACTGCACTCATATCTAAAGTTAGCGAAAATGATGTCTGGATTATTGATAGTGGTTGTACTCATCACATGACTGGAGATAAAGTAAAGTTTGAAACTTTTGAATATTATAATGGTGGACCAGTTAGAATGGGTAATGACTCACCCTGCCCGGTTGAAGAAAAAGGAACCATCATGTTGAATAATCTGATCAGATGTGAAAATTCATATTGGGTGAAAGGACTTAACTATAATTTATTGAGTGTTTCACAATTGAACAACACAGGACACCGAGTTGCATTTGAGAACAAAAAGGCAAAGATCTATAACGGAACAAGAAATTTGATCGGTACTGGTGAACAAACAAAAGGTAATCTTTTCTATCTTGATAATATTGAGACCACTTGTTTATTGGATAGAAATGAAGAAATTTGGTTATGGCATAAAAGGTTATGTCATGTAAATTTTGACAACATGGTTAAAATAAGTAAGAAAAGAAAAGTGAGAGGCTTACTGAGTATGTCAAAGCCCGGCCATGTTATGTGCAAGAATTGTCAAAAAGGAAAAATGACAAATTCTAGTTTCAAGAGAAAAACATACACATCTAATGCTATTCTAGAGTTAGTCCATACTGACTTATGTGGACCAATGAGAATAAAGAGCTATTATGGTGATAGATACTTCATTCTATTTGTTGATGACTATTCTAGGATGATTACTGTCATGTTATTAAAAGAGAAATCTGAAGCATTTAATAAGTTCAAATGGTATAAAGCTAAAGTTGAAAAACAAAGTGGAAAGAAATGAAATGTTTAAGATCAGCTAGAGAAGGAGAATTTATTTATGATGAATTCACTAACTTTTGTAATGAGCATGGGATTACAAGACACGTTTCTGCATCGAGAACACCAAATCAAAATGGTATTGCTAAAAGGAGGAATAGATCAATTGTTGATTGTGCCAAAACCCTGATGATTGAAAAATGCACCACACAAACATTCTGGAGAGAAGCTGTAAGTACTACTATCTATACACTAAACCGAGTTCAATTGAATAAAGACAAATAAAACACCTTATGAGCTATGGTATGGATACACACCAAATGTGAGTTACTTTAGAATTTTTAAAAGCCAATGTTATATATTGAAAGATGATAGAAATGGGAAACTTGACTCTAAAAGTGATGAAGGAATATTTCTAGGATATTCTACTAAAAGAAAAGCTTATAAATGTCTGAACAAATCTTCTAACAAAATCATTGAAAGTGCAAATGTTAAAGTGGATGAATTTGCTGAGAAAAATGATGAGGAAAGCAGGAAGGAACCTGAAGATTACAATAGATTTGTCTACATTGAAGAACTTGACACCTTGCCCAAGAAACATAACAATGCAACAGAATGACAGAACAATGCAACTGAGCAACAAGCTGCACACATCGATAGTCAGGAAAATCCTCACAATGTTGAACCAAGCGATGAAGATCAAAATAAATATCAAAATGAAGAACAAAGATCTGAACCTGTACTTGCTAAATATGTCAGAAGACAATCTACAAGACTAAATCATTGAAGAAAAAAAGGCAAGAATGAGAATAAGAAGTAAGTCACTTAACACTGGATGTTTGATTTGTGATTATGAGCCTAAATCTGTTATTGCTGCACTTGAGAATCAAGAATGGGTTAGTGCAATGAATGAAGAGATTGAGAAGAATAAAATATGGACATTATTACTTAGACCGAGTGACAAAAATGGCATTGGCACCAAATGGATTTTCAGAAACAAACTGAATGAGAATGGAGAAGTCACAAGGAACAAAGCAAGACTGGTATGCACAAGAAGAAGGTATTGATTATGGAGAAACCTTTGCACCCTTTGCTAGAATAGGAGTAAGAATTCTACTTGCTTATGCTTCTTTTAAGGGATTCAAAGTATACCAAATGGATGTTAAATCTACATTTTTGAATGGAATACTAGAAGAGGAGGTATACATTGAACAACCTGAAGGGTTTGTTGATCGTAACAAGAGAAACATGGTTTGTAAACTAAAAAAAGCCTTGTATGGATTGAAACAAGCACTGAGAGTATGGTATGAAAGACTTCACTCTTATCTCATTAGTATTGGATTTGTTAGAACAAGTGACAACAATAAGCTATATTTGAAAGGAGATACTGATGATAAGATTTTGATTGCTGAGATATTTGTTGATGATATCATATTTTTAGGTAATGATATGCTATGCAAGTCATTTGTTGATGGAATGAGCAAAGAACTTGAGATGTCAATGTTTGGAGAGATCAAATTTTTTCTTGGTCTACAGATTCTACAACAGGATGCATGCATCTACATCACACAATACAAATACATCAAAGAAGTTTTGAAGATATTCAAGATGGAGGACTCCAAACCAGTTGGAACACCTATGGAAACCATATGCAAATTGATAAAGGAAGATAAGAAAACTAAGGTAAATCAAACCTTATACAGATCTATGATTGGAAAACTAATGTATGTTGTACACACTAGACCTGATATAGCACATGTAGTTGGTATAGTTGCAAGATTCTCTACTAATCCCGTGGAATCACACATGACTGCTGTTAAAAGAATTTTGAGATATATGAAGAATACCGAAGATTATGGTTTGTGGTACAATAAAGAAGGCAACTTTGAGCTTATTGGGCTGGAAACATAGATGATAGAAAGAGCACAATAGGAGGAACATTCTTTATGGGTAACTGACTTGTTACATGGATAAGTAAAAAGCAAGGATGAATATCAAAATCAACTGCAAAAGAAAATATGTTGTTGTTGTTGCAAATTGCTCTAACATTGCATGGATCAAGCATTTTCTGAAAGGTATGAATGAAGAAATTCTTGACCCAGTTATTATCTATTGTGATAATACTAGTGCTATAAACACCTCAAAGAACCCTGCGATGCATGTTAAGACAAAGCACATAGCTATTAAGTATCATTACTTGAGGGAACAAGTACAAGAGAAAGAGGTGATACTAGAATATGTACAATCCAAAGAACAACTAGTACACATATTTACAAAACCACTGCCAAAAGATACATTTGAGTACCTAAGGAATAAACTAGGGGTTCGTCTCTTGTCTACTAGTCACTAAGCTGACTTGGAGGCTGCATCAACCTACACATTATCAGAAGATCATTCATGTTGATGCAAGCTAAGATATGGACTACAATGACATATCAGTCCACTAAAGGGACATAAAGCTTCAAAGGGAGAAAAATATTGTTGGCTACTCCAGAGCTGAATGTTTTTTTTGGAATTGATGTCAAAGGGAGAGAGATTCAATGATATATCCAATGATAAGGAAGAGAAAGATCCAATGATGATGAAGATAATGATTCAATGACATAACCATACATCGAAGGGAGAGAATTGGAGAGAGTTAATACTACATATCTATCCAGAAAAGGGAGAAGAAATTCTACAAGAAAGGGAAAGACAGAAGCAGAAGACAAAATTTCTATACCTATCTATTGAAGGGAACGAAGAAAGGGAGAGCACATAGCAGGATCAAATCTAAGCTAGAAGAGCTTACTGAGACTCAGATATTTGAATTGGTTATAGAAAAATAAGTTTGGTATGTTATGTCATGTTTTACACTGCATATTTCATAGTATGTTGCCATCAATGCCAACGGGAGAGGTTGATGAACTATAACTGATTAAATGTTTGAAGATAATAAGTTGATGATCACCGAGCTGCAAAAATGAATGCAAGACATTAAATCAGTTAATGTATTATATTTTTATTGATTTCAACTTGACATAATCTTATTGTTCATACACATATTGTCATAAAATTGAAGAGACCAAAGAAACCAATTTTATGTGGTCGGTAAAACATAAAAGTTATGTATACACCAAGTGACAGTAAACACCGACAGACAGTGCACACCAATGGACAGTGAACACTGAGTAGTTCACAGTGTATACCGAGCACCGTAGTAACTGAGCAAGTGGTTACCAAGAAAGAGCTAATTACCGAGAATAACTGAAGTCAAAGATCGAGCTAACTAGAGTTGATGAATGATTAGAACTAAAGTTAAAGAACAAAAAAATACTTAACTGTTAAGAGCTATATTTAGAGACTGACTGATTGATTGATTTATTATTAACGATCAGTTGAACTAAAGCAAAGAAGAAGATTTAAAGCACTTTTTATTCCCAGATAACAAGGCAAGATTTGCAGAATAAAACTAAAGGAGAGTTTTTTAGAATAAAGCAAAGCATGGCGAGATTTGAAAGATCAAGAAGTGATCTACGATGAAAATAAGGAAATTGAGTGGCTAATCATGTCTATATAAAGAGACAAGTAATTCATAAGAAAAAGAGGAATGCTGAGTATAATTCTGGTGAAGATAGAAGTCTTCATGCAGATCTAATCATACAGGCTGAAGAACAGAGCCAAGGAATTTTGCAGACACCGAGCAACAGAGGACAGAGCATTCACCGAGTAGAACAAAGAAAGAAGGAAAGAAAAGGAACTGAAGTGAACATTGATCAGAGAGGTATTATTGGATTAACAATAGATCTAAATATCTGCAAGTTAAAGTTGTATTTTGAACAAATCATTTACTATATCAGTTTAACCATTGATTCAGAAAATCTTTTAACCGAGTGAGATTTAACAATCCTTATTGTATTGAGATACTCAAGAGTATCAAAAGGTTTTCTTGTTGACAACATAGTGAGTGCTAGGTCAAAAGATAAACTGTTGGTTTTAAATCCTCTAACAAGGTCACACTTAACAGTGTGTTGTAACCTTTAACAGGGTTGGCTCTTCATCGACCGAGCTCACTTCAGAAGAGTGCTAATTTTGGGTTACTAGTCCCAAGTGGTTTTTCCCTTAACAGGGTTTCCACGTTAAAATCTGTGTCAAATGTGTATTTCTTTCATTGCATTGATATTTTTATTTACACATTATTGAAACTAGATTGGCTGGTAAATACTAAGTTTAATTGCTGCTACTCAGTAAAGTCTAGAAAAGATTAACAATATATCTTACCGAGCAGTTTATATTTGATAAGATTAATTATGGAATACATCTTGATGGGCTGAAAGATAACTGAGGATATTATATTTGAGATATAAGTTGTTGGTTGGATTTTTGGAATTATTTTTAAGGCCACTGATTCACCCCCCCTCTCAGTTATTCTGACATCTTGATGAGACAAACATGCCTACTAATGACATTCCTCCTATTATTGAGAAAAAATATTCCCACTCTTCTCATGATGAAGATGAGACCTTAAGAGTTCCTCCTATGAAAGTGGAAAATATTTCCCATGACTTTGAAAAATTTGAGCAATGGTTAGGACAAATGAACTCTAATCCCGAGGTCATTTCCGTAGTAGAGGTTTTGAGGAAGTTAATTCACAATGATGAACATGGTGTTAATATCTTGTGTTGTATCTCTCATATTATTGATAAAAATGTCAAACATATTATAGATTGTTCCCAAGAATTAGGTTTCAATCCACCTACCACTAGCGTTGAGACCTCCATACCTATTTGTACCTCAATACCTAGTGTGTCCACTTATGCTCCACTTCTCATAACCACTTACATTCAAAACATCAATCTTACACATGTTAGCATTCCTAATCCCATTTCTTCAAGTGTGCCATGTGTTTTCTTACCTTCATCCATGCCTTCCTACAGTAGTGTTTCATTTTCATATTCTATCATTCCTTGCATTTCCCATAATGGTCCAAATATTTCACACATATCTCCTTCCACTCTTTCTATTTAATCCACTATCAATAGCTTGGCTCAAACCGTTTCATCCTTGCAACAAAAAATTGCTTCCATGACTCAATCCAAGTTCAACATTCCTACTTGTGACATTTCTATTCCTTTGTCCTTAGGCATCATCCTTGTTGTTATCCCTCAATACATGGAAACACCCTATTTAGAAACTTACAATGCTAAAGGTGATCCCTTGACTCATGTTAAATCCTTTGAAACATTATGTAGTAATTTTTGTCATGATAGTAGGTTCATGGCTAATTTTTTTACTATAACCTTTCGAGACAAAGCCTTGCAATGATATTGTTCTTTGCATCCTTATTCTACTGAATCCTTTAAAAAAAATTCTAATTTTTTCGTCTGATAGTTTCAAAACAACATCAATCCGAAGATTTATTTGATTGATTTGATGTATTGTAAACAAGATGTAAAGAAAAAGTGACTCATTTCATTGGCAGATTTAAGCATTTGCATGGTCAAATTTATTATCCTATGCTTGATTTTGAAATTCAATGTATTTTAATTGCTAATTTACAAAAGGACATTAGAGATAAGATATTGCTTTCTAGACTCTCTTCTTTTACTCAATTGTATGCAATGCTTCATAATTATTAACTTCAAGTGAGTCTATTTGAGAGCACCACTCCAATGGCTCCATTTGATAAGAGTGATGCCACATCCAAGTCCTTTCAAAAGTTTTAAAAACCTAGGGGTTTCAACAAGATTAATAATTCATCAAACCACATTGATGAGTAGGTGGAAGCAACATCCAAAGGTGTGGCCCTTTTGTCATATGTTTTTAGACCTTGTAATTTTACACCTCTTTCTGAATCTTTGTATAATGAAATTTTGAATTTGATTAATGCTAATGTTTGAAAACTTCCTCCCATTAAACCAATTGACACATCCAAACCTTTTCCTAAGTCCTTTGATCACAAAGATTTTTGTCAATACCATCGTCAACTTGGCCATGATACTGAGAACTGTTTCTGTTTGAAATATGTTATTCAAGACCTCATTGATTTCAATGCTATATTTGTTGAGGGTGTTAATGATCAAGGAAACAAGTATGTAGCACCTCCTAACCAAAACTTACAAACGTATACCAATGCTTTTCCTTCTCATTCGACCAATATTGCTGAGTCTACCTAGTCTTTACCTTCTTCCTCCACCCATGTTGTTTACTATGATGTTAAGTGTACTAAAGCCAACAATGTTGTCAACCTTATTGATCAAATTGAACCTAAACCCAAACCCGAACTTGAGATTTGCATTACATTTAATCCTAAAGATATAATTAAAGAAATTTATGGTCCTGGTTATATTGTAGAATTGGTTAATGGTCTTATTTCCCGTGGTGTCCTTTTTGATCCTACTTGCATAGTAAATTTTATAATTGAAGAACATATTTACACAAGATAATTGCAACAAGATTTCTATGACAAGTCTGATACGATGATAAAAAATTTCAATGGTTTCACTTATCCTACTCATGGTTCCATTACTTTTCCCATAGAAGTTGGTGGTAACACCCTAGATGTCACCTTCATTGTCATCCCAACTTCCAGTCAGTTTCAAGTTAGACTTGGTCTTCCTTAGCTCACCTCCATGAAATTCGTAGTCTCTCCCATCCATAAGTTCTTGAAATTTCCCGATGATGGAGAAATCATAATGATTAATCATAGTCTCTATACCAACCTTTAGCGCTTCGAGGGAAATTTAACCTTGAATTTTTTTCGCCTTCCATGCCTCGACCAATCCAACCTTGCAAAGAAAGTATTTTCCTATGCTAACGTACATTCAAAATCCATAATATTTTTAAGCTTAACGATCCTAAGATTGTTCCATCCACTTGCCATAGACATGGACTTCTTCCTACACATCCTACACCTCCTATTTATGATTATGTTCCACCTCCTATATCCTATAAACGTTCTGCAAATGCTATCTCTCAACCTAGTGTGGTGCCTTCCATTCGTCCCCCTAAAGAAGAAAATAACCCGATGTTGATTGATCCTAAACCAAGCCAAATTTCAAGAAATACTAAACGTAACCATTGTGCTCGTGAATGCCATCATAAACATCATGCTAGATCCTGTGAGCATGCTTTCCAAGTTCTTTCCTACCCTAAGACACGTACTGAAGCTTTAATTCCATTTGACCAACTTATGCATAGCCTAAGGGAGGATGTTAATATGTAATAGATGAAATTGAACACACATGACAATTCTATTTGTAGCTTAGATTCTATTGCAATTAATTTGGATGAAGAAGATACTCTTGATGATGATGATTTCAATTTTTCTAATGCAAATGATGATGTTTATGCTAGTGATTCTAATGATATGTACGAGCTTATTGATGTTAATCATGATTTACTAGCTAGATTTACAAAATAATTATCTTAGTCCTAGTTTCAAAGTGACCCATCTTTACAAAATGGTCCTTGTTTGAAATTGGCTATTGTTCCATTTGTTGTGCTTTATGTTTCTCCTCTTACATGTTGACCACCTTCCCTAAACACTATAGACCAAAATGGGGGACATTCAATATGCTTGACTATCTCCTCTTGTGCGGTGGATTCTTTGTGTTTGCTTGTTATAATGTGCTTTCCTCGTGATGTGCTGTTTTTAATGTGTTGTTTAGATTTCTTTAGACGACACTTGTTTCTCTGTTGGCGCAAGGTGATAAATGAATCAACCTATTGTGGCATTACTCTATTTGTATCTCACTTATTTTATATGTTGTTACATGTTATATTGTGCACCTGCTATTGTTTGTAAGTGTGACATTTGTGTTGTCTGATTGTGAATGATGCAAAATGGTAGCTACCTATTATTTTTGGTCTTAGTGATGCTGGCCCAAAAAGACACTTATTTGAAACTCTTACATGTTATTCTTCCATTGTGCTTGTAGTTTTACTACCTTTTGGGAATGATGATAGTTCATTTTTATATAATTTTGATATACATGAGTTATCATATGATCGTAGTGACCCCTGAGTTAGTAGATCCCTTTTGTGCTCTCTTTTGTCACATGTTTCATTTCCCTTGGTTTATCATTTCTTGGATGCATCTCATAGTGGAAATATCTCTTGTGGGTGCATGCATTCTCTGTTAAATTCATTGCTCCCGTTAAGGCGTTTGCAATCACTTTTACAAGGGGGCATGCACTCCGCTCCTTATTTTATATTTTGCACACACACAAACACAATGATTCAATGTAATCTCTTTTGAAAGATGGCTAAGGAGACAATACTTTCCTAGTGTTCATCTTGTCACACCCTTGTGCATTATTCAACGAATCCCTTAACAAAGACAATGCTTTCCTTAATGACCGATCCTCCTTTTCTTGAGCCTTTTGGAGACAATGCTTTCCTTAGGATTGATCTTCCTTATCAAGATCCCTTATGTTGGCGTTTAAAACTATTATGCTTTGAAAGAAACCAATATACGTTGAGACTTATGTTAGGAGTGGTTAGCTCCAAGTATGAAAGATCTGCAAGGTAATTGGACTAACTACAGGGACAAGATTTCCCTCTGCACTTCTGGCTCTGCAAAACCTAGGTGGGTACTCCTAATCCAAATAAAACTTAACTCTTTACAACTCCTTATAACTCTGGATTCTTACAACAGATAATGATAAGAAAGTACTAAATGCTAACCAGACATTCATTGAATCTCCATTATCATGTAGGACAACAACCAACAACCACAAAAAATGAAAGGAAATGGAATGGTTTTGATGTTTTGATAGGGCAGAATATAGCCAAACCTATCAGACATATATCTCAAAAGAATATACTAGTTCTTGATCAGTGCCTTATCCATTGGGCAACTCCTCAATACAAATACTGAAAACTGAAACCAACCTACTGGTCAAAGAATCATAACCATAAATATAAATATCCCAAACCACACACTGCTTATAGTATCCTTATGTAGATAACCAAACGAGCTTATGTTATATCCAAAGCATTTTAATTTGATCTTAGATCAAAGAATTATGGAATAAAACATATACATAAGAAAATCTTATGCAATAAGTCAGAAAACTCGGAAGATAACACAAATGAGAAACTTAAAATCTGAGAAAACTTACATTAAGTATGATGAATCAAATTTTCTTCAACAATATGACTAAGGAAATACACAATTCAATAATCTGCAAAAGATTACAAGAACTTTCTACTCTGTCTTAATACAATCTAAAACATCTGCTAAATCCCTGAATTAAAACAAGTATGAAGCCTAATGCTCTCTACTTTCCCAATTCTCCTGCCCTTACTAAATGATCTTGAAAATCCCTTTATAGGAAACATGGATGCAACAAGCTTCAGATCATTTAGGTTAGGGTTTACAACAATAATACAATTAATTCATTCAACTACATTGTCATCAAGTTGTAACCCTATCTTTCACTCCAATCTACACAATCTTATCTGATATGTAGCCATACTTTGAAATGTTGGAGATACAGTCCTTTAGGGTCAAATAGTCATATAATTATGATCAAAACACTAAGATATCACTCTTCATCATAAATGCTCCTTGCAGCTATCAAATTTCCATTCAAACAAGGCTCAATAGGTGTGCAAACATGACCCAAAAGATCAGATCGAAGCATTTATGTCACTCCGCAACAAAATTCTCAGTCCACCGCCATTAAAAAATGAGAAAACATTTAAATATTTGAATATCAAGCTCTAACAGCTACAGGTGGCACGCAACATGGCATCGACGGTTGAGATTTGAAACCTTTCTAACTTTAAAATCGAACCGTAGATCTTCTTCAAGTTACCCGGGAACTACAAAGATCTCATCGGACAGGTGGCATCACGTCGCAATGCATTTAACAATAACTCCCTTCATATTTGTGTTTGAGGTATAGCGCCCACCGTTCGATCAACAGAAACATGTCTGATCTTTACTTTCTGTTGATGGGCCCCAAGGTCTAACAACTAGACACACGTCAACACAGCGCAATGCCTCATACATTACCTGTCGAGCATCTTCCCCTTTGAGGCATCTCGCTGACCGCATGATTCACTTACATCTGCACTACCTTTACCTTTTCCCTACTTTGAAACTGTTGGTCCCATTGACGTCCACGTGGAAAAATACTAGTGGCCCTAAGAAATCCCTATTCCTTTATGACTTGCGCTGACCGAACCAGACACATGTCACGCAGACATGATGCTTAGAGTATTAAAGATCCTTCATCTCTGACATTAAGGAAAAATGTTGTCTGTTAGATCTTTTCAAACTTATCCGTCTTTAACCTCCTTTGAAAACCCGGAAAGGTGACCTTAGCACAACTACGTTTCAAGCAGGCGCATTGCCTTAATGCAACACGATTATATAATTGTAGGATTTGAGAGATACAAATCCATAGAATGCCAAGAATACCTGCATGCAAATAACATGTTACAGGAGAGAAGCAGAAAGAAGCAAAAGGCAGAACTTAGAAGTTACTAAAAAATGAGAGCAAAATTATGATCCGAGTTAATTGAAATTTTTTTTTACAAGGTTCAACCTATAAAGGTGAACAAAACCCTAAAGCCTAAAAAATCTAGGTTGCACATTATAATTAATAAAGATATTAATTATAATGCACCTAAGAGATAGCTTAAGAAAACAGAGGAATAAATAACTTAATTAATTAAACTGAAGTGATTTAATTAATAAGTGTAAAATATACTTACTCTAACACCCCCCCTTAAGCAAAGCTCAGGAGGTAAGCTGACCTAGCACAACTATGAAAGCAGGAAATGGGTCCCGGCAACAAGGCCTGATCAGGTACCCAATACAAGGAAATCTCTGTAAATCGGAGACAAAGGAGAAAACCCAGTGGGAAAAACTCCTCTCCAAAAAGAGATATAAAAGCAAGAAAAAGAAAAAAAATGACTTCAAGAGACTCTCTCAAAGCCATAAGTACAATGCGTGCTTCCAACCCCCCCCCATGAGAGAGGGTCAAGGCTCCAAAGCCCCCCAGAATGAAAGAACCCCTAGATCAATGAACAAACCACCATGACGCCAATACAAAGGAGTGAAAGGAAGTGAGCACTGAAGAGGTAACCTTGAAAGATGAGGTGTCACTGGAAGGCCAAGCTGATGCTCAAAGGAGTAGACACGAGGATCCTGAAAGGGAACCCCCATTGTAGGTGGTATGACAGGTGTGCTGACACTTTCAGGAGAGAGGAGATGAGTGTCCTCTGTAGAATCCTCAACAAATGCACATGGTGGCTCGATGAATGGAGTTGGAGGGTCTGGCAGTGCTGAAGAAGAGTCCTGCTGAAGATAAGAAACCCCAACAAGATGAGGTGAGGCAGCCACAAAAGTGGTCTCAGGAACAACATAAAGGTTCAAGTGACCTGACTGTCCCACATGATGCTCTCGCGTAAGAGGAGAGCTATGTTCCGATGACAGAGATGGTGGACCAAAGTGTGAAAAGGTGTAGAGACGGGTGGAATGATCAAATGTCCCTGTAGCAACAATGCCACCTATCGCACTATCCGATTGAAGACTGAATCTGGCGTGAACTCAACTGTCTTCCCTGATCCACTGTGTGTAATCTGGTAAATCGAGAGAAGGTTTGCAGACAGAGATGGAACATACAATATATCATTTAATGTGCCATCCTGAATGCGTACAAACCTTTCCTGCAGAATGGCATAACAGTGTTATTCCCCATGAGAATGTGGGGAATAGGAGAAGCCTCAATAGAAGAGAAGATCTCTGGAGAAGACGCCATATGGTGAGAAACACCTGAATCCAGTATCCAAGGGACGTGAGAAGGGGATACAATGGAAGCCCGTAATGCATGACCCTGTCCAAAATCCTGTCCAGATGTCAAAGATGAGGAAGAAGACTGAAAAGAAGACCCCTGTGAGGTGGAAGAGGATGGAGAGGAAATAGTGCTCTTCTGAAGGAGAGCTTGCAAATCTGCAATCTCTTTCTCATAGCCATCAAATCTCTTCTGAAAACAATGTGACTCATCATGAGGCCCCTTCTGACAATAGGAACATGTAGGGTTCTTAGTCTTCTGTTTCTCCTTCTTAGAAGAAGATGGTGGGCCGGTAGAGTGCTGAGAAGAGGAATCATATATCTGCTTCAACTTCGGCTTCTATGTATCCTAAGATGTCTTGGCAAGCAATGCCTGTGACTGTGAACTTGTAAGAGAATCCATTTGACTGAGATTGGAGTGCTCACGAGTTAACCTGTCACAAAAGGTCTCAAAAGAGGGCATAACATGACGTGCACCCAATGCATCCATAGTGGAGTAGAAGGTAGAAGTGAAAATCTGATAAGGGCCATGAAGCTTTGAGAGTATCAGAAAGATACACTCATCATCTGACTTCGTCTTTCTAGCAACCTGTAAAATAAATCGAAGAGACTTGAACTTCATCAGGAAGTCCTCAATGCTAGTTAATGATTCAAGTACCAAGGAGGTGAACTCTGCATCTATCTGGAGAACCCTGAACTGATTCATTATGCCAAACAAGGTGGAAAACTTGTCCCACATATCCCTGGGTGTGGTCAGACCATCCAGGTGGAACAACAACCCATCTGAAATATTCATGGAAATGAGGCTCATTGCCTCATCCATCCTATTTCTGTGCATATGAGCCTCATAAGGCCTCTGTATAACTGGCTGAGCCGCATCGAGGCATGACCATAGCCCTTTTGCCATAAGCAATCTGGTCATCTGCCCTTTCCAAGTGTGATAGTTGTGAGGTGGAAGGCGAGCGACAGAAGAGTCCGCCATTGAGAGAAGGTAGACAGAAGTAGAAGGGTCTCTTTGAAATAAATGACAGAAATAGAATTTGCACCCCCCACAAAGTATTATACTATCTCCCGTACACTTC
>MU227808.1:1985238-1996145 GCA_018584345.1 Thuja plicata | reverse complement strand
GTGATGCGAGTGTATTGTTGGAACATTTTATGCTGTCGTGATTTGTCTTCAAGGGTTTTTGAAATCTTCTGAAAGAACTTGCATTGCAAGTGTATTGTAAGCTGTAATAGTTTTGATCAATACATTGTGCAGGTTTTGGAGTGCTGGGGTTTTTTACCGAAAGGTTTTCCCCAAGGTATATCATTGTGTCATTCTCTATTTTCTGTATGCATGGTATGTGGTTGCAATATCTTTGTTAAAGTAGTTAACGAATCTGAAATTGTAAGGATTTAAAAGAATTTGCACAATACTTTCCTATAGAGATTAGCGTAGGAAGCTGTTTCCGCACCTGAGTTTCCTTACACTTACAACCCCTAAGATGTACTCTTAGGCTTCATAATGAGTCATAAGGTGTAATAAGGGGTCGTAGGAGCCATTAATGGGTCCTAGGACCCCTTAAGACACCTTACGACCCCTAAGATGTACTCTTAGGCTTCCTAATGGGTTGTAACATGTCATAAGGTGTGGTAGGACCCATTAATGGGTCCTAAGATCCCTTAAGACACCTTACGACCCCTAAGATGTACTCTTAGGCGTCCTAATGGGTCGTAAGGTGTCATAAGGGGTTGCAGGACCCATTAATGGGTCTTAGGACCCCTTAAGACACCTTACGACCCCTAAGATGTACTCTTAGGATTCCTAATGGGTCGTAAGGTGTCATAAGGGGTCGTAGGACCCGTTAATGGGTCCTAGGACCCCGTAAGACACCTTACGACCCCTAAGATGTACTCTTAGGCTTCCTAATGGGTCGTAAGGTGTTATAAGGGGTCGTAAGACCCAATAATGGGTCCTAAGACCCCTTAAGACACCATATGACCCCTAAGATGTACTCTTAGGCTTCCTAATGGGTCGCAAGGTGTCAAAAGTGGTTGTAGGACCCATTAATGGGTATTATGACCCCTAATATGCACTCTTAGGCTTCCTAATGAGTCGTAAGGTGTGATAAGGGGTATTACGACCCATCAGGAAGTCTAAGAGTACATCTTAGGGGTCTTAAGAAGTCTTAGGACCTATTACTGGGTCCTACAACCCCTTATGACACCTTACAACCCATTAGGAAGCCTAAGAGTACATCTTATGGGTCTTAAGGGGTCTTATGACACATTAATGGGTCCTACGACCCCTTATGACACCTTACGACCGATTTGGAAGCCTAAGAGTACATCTTAGGGGTGGTAAGGTGTCTTAAGGGGTTGTAGGACCAATTAGTGGGTCCTATGAACCCTTAAGACACCTTATGACCCTTAAGATGTACTCTTAGGCTTCCTAATGGGTCTTAACATGTCATAAGGGGTTGTCGAACCCATTAATGGGTCCTAAGACCCCTTAAGCCACCTTAGGACCCCTAAGATGTACTCTTAGTCTTCCTAATGGGTTGTAAGGTGTCATAAGGGGCCGTATGATTCATTAATGGGTCCTAAGACCCCTTAAGACACCTTACGAGGCTTCCTAATGGGTCATAAGGTGTCATAAGGGGCTGTAGGACCCATTAATGGGTCTTAGGACCCCTTAAGACATCTTACGACCCCTAAGATGTACTCTTAGGCTTCCTAATGGGTCCTAAGACCCCTTAAGACACCTTACGACCCCTAAGATGTACTCTTCATCTTTCTAATGGGTCGTAAGGTGTCATAAGCGGTTGTAGGACCCATTAATGGGTCCTAGGACCCCTTAAGACACCTTATGACCCCTAAGATGTACTCTTAGTCTTCCTAATGGGTCATAAGGTGTGATAAAGGGTTGTAGGAGTCATTAATGGGTCCTATGACCCCTTAGGACACCTTATGGCCCCTAAGATGTACTCTTAGGCTTCCTAATGGGTCGTAAGGTGTCATAAGGTATCGTAGGACCCTTCTCACCCATCTGTGTGTGTGTGTGTGTGTGTGTGTGTGTGTCTCCCTCCCTTAAGGATTGTGTTATAGTTTACATAGCGCGTGCGTGCTATAGGGCATATACGCTATGTAAACCACAAATTTACAAGCGCTAGCGAGTGCGCGATTTTAACTACATTGAAATTTATGAAGCCTAAGGCTTGGATTTGCCTTGGAGATCCAACCCAAAGGCTTGGAGGATTCAAACAGGTCTGAGACGTGTTTTCTAGCAAACCTACAAAAAAATAACATTTTTCTTGTATGGTCCCCGTCAGGTTTGTGAGTGGTTCAATAACGATCAAATCAGACAACATGATATTGTAGATCTCTCTGTTAGCTATCTAACCATATAATTTATTTTGAGTTCTCATTATGTTAAGATTTTCATCTCTAATTTATTTTATAAGTATGTTCGATTTTTGTCAAAAATCAATGTGTATTCATTTGGGCTTAGATTTTGGCTCGTTCATCAAATTTTGAAACAAATTACATTTTCAGAAACTAAAATCCATTCTACACATTTTAAAAAAAACAAGTTTCGATTTTCGATTAGTTTTCAATGATTTCTAGGTGGAGCACACACAAATTTCACGTTTTCAGGATGTTTCCACTTCGAAAAATCGTAAAAAATCATACTTTCATAAAAAAATTAGTAGAAAAATCCAGGATAAACTAGGTGGTGTTAGCTAATTTCTCACTTGAGTGATTAAATTTTTTTTATAAAAAATTTAACATTTTAGGGAGAGCACACCAGATGCTATGTTATGTTTTTTCACGAAAAACATGACCACTTTTTGTGCTCCCCCTTTTTGAGGACCTTAATCTTCACCATTTCTAAAATAAATTAGTAGTTTAGAAACTAGATTTGGAGGAGAACAACTCTTGTTTTTGTCACATTTTGAAATTTTGAGTGTAACTATTCTCAATTTCTCGTTGAAGTTCAGAGTTTGCTGATTTTAGAAAAAAAAAAGTGGCATCTTATACCCCCTTTTTGGTCCCCCATCTTGTAACACATTTTCTTCATTCTTGGAGAATGTGATATTTTGTGGCCGTCTGATATCTTGCGATCTTGTATATATTTGTGGTCTTGGTTCCTTATTAGATAGTGAAGTAAGAGCTTAGGTAGGAGCTTGGTAGAAACTCTCAGAAGTAGTATGAATATGGATTTCTGTAGTGAATCAAGAATGTATGGTTTGAATGTAAGATGATATGTTGCTGGGCATGTATGATGTAAATTGTGATTGTCTGATAATAAGAAGGCATGTGAGGCATGTTGATTGTTCATTGTTGAAATCTTAATGATCTTGTGTTGATTGTTTCCATTGTGTCGAGTCTTGCTGCATGGTTGGACATTAATCTCCATTGGGGACACTCTAATTTTGACTGCATCAAATGGTATCAGAGCTTGGTTTTGCAACCTAGGTTTTTCTTATAAGGTGGAGAAAAGGAAGGATCCAACCTACAACTGCTGAAGATTGTGAAGATGGCTAGGAGTAATGCTAGAGGTGGAGCAAGGAATGCACATCCAACTGTCTTTGATTTGTTGAGACAAATCTCTACTAGATTAGAAGCGGTGGAAATTGCTTAGAGGAGAGGGAAACATATAGAAGATGCAAGTGATGAAGAAGGAGATGAACAGAATCAAGATCAGGCTGGGGGAGGAGAGAATAATGAGGCACCACCATAATTGAATAAAGAAGAGGTAGAGACAAAACAAAGAGTAACTTAGCACCTGTAGGATTTTGATCTGTAGATTAAACAAAAGAAAGTTCCTACTGAAGGTTCATGTAGTTGTTGCGGATTGCAGACGTGCTAGTGAACAAATTTTTCCTTTTACAAATGCTTTGAAAATAACTCGTGAATGCCCAATTAGAAGATAAAACCCGAGACTAACAGTTGAGTCACTTGAAATGGTTATGTGCAAGTTCTCTCTGAGTTTTGATATGAAGGTACAACTCCCTTCGTTTGATTTACAATGAATAAAATATTGGTTGTCTTTAACCGAAAGACATAAAGGCACACTAACATTCACCCATCAACATGACATGAATGCGGTTTCAGATTAAAGGACCGAGAGAAAAAACAAAAAACAAATGGCACACATACCACCTATTTAATCTTCTCATTATAGAGAAACAAGAGAGAGAGATTAATTTCAATCAAGATATATTCCTCTTTATTTTTAAATACATAATAATAATGACCAAAAAATCATTTTATCCCTGCATCAAAGTCAAGCTCTGCAAAAATAAAAATATGTTTCCTTCCTCCTGTGTTACAATTACAGAACTGAAAATATTTTCCCTCCTTCCGGTAGCCCATCAACTTATGGAAAAAAAGAAGAACCTCTAGCTCTGCTAAAAATCCCCTTTTCAAAGACCCTTCCTTTCTCCTTTCGAGACCCCCTTTTCAGTTTTTCATTACTATTTCTTGAAAAATCAATTTTTTTACAAATAATAATGAAAGAAAAATGTCTTATCTCTCCCCTTGGTGCTCGAACAAAATATCAGATAAGAAGATACCACATCTCATCAATGTCTGTATACGACCTAGTAATTCAATGGAAAAGGGCACTAATATGTGCATATCTACTTTTATACTGCAGATATATTGAGTTGCCTCTATCTATGCTTTCCATATGATTTCACAGATGGTGAATGACTAATGCTTAAAGATGATCCATAACAAATCATCTTTATACTGTGATAATGACTTTGCTCTGCATTTTGTACATCTATGGAAGTAATTGGGAGTATCGCAGATAGAGGATACATGTCTTTCGGCTTTCAAATGACAAATTTAGTTATAATTTCACACTTCCAAAAACTGATTCTTATCAAAGAATCAATCATGCGGCTTATCACCATGCTTGGTCCCCATGTTGCTTTAGCTTACCTTTACTTTGGGCTTTGCATATCTACTGGTATTCAAAGTAAATTATTAACAAGAGACAACTCGCATTATGTCTTTTCCAAAAGTTGGGCTAGTCTCCAAATTACCATGCTGTTGCTTTTTACATTTATAAATTCTTCATGATATCTCAAAGTAATAGCGAACATGCAAATTTATATTATCATGGCAAAAGGAAACCTCAAACACATTCAGCTATGAGAAATCATCCCTCCTCGCCGTCTTTGGTGAGATTTTTAGATCGTGACCCTACACTTTCCATTCACGTTTCCTTATCAAGTCTTTTAGTGATAAGGTTTTGTAGACCGAGATTTTCTATGGATGAACAACATTTACTATATACTGGTAATAGTGAGACCGAATGTAAGAGAAGACATTGAAACATTCCCCAATATAATTGAGATACTCTGTTCATCCATGCATAGGTCAAAGTCATACATAGAAAATACATCAACTTCAAGAAGTAATATCGGGTGCCCGTGTAAACCAAGTTGGGCCTATGACCATCATATCGGGGATGTGAACGATGGTTGGAAACTTCGAATGGAGAGTTGACCAAATGCTCTGAAGTTCTGCTCTTATAGAAGCTACAAATCCCTTGAATTCACATTAACACTTAGATCAAATATAGACAAAGGTTAATTCTCATCATTCACCCCATGTCTGAACTTTTGAACCCTTAAATCCGTACCATTGAACATGTTGAAACTGGGAACCATTGAATCTTTGAACTCTCAAATTTTTAACTCTTGAATCTTGAACCTTGAACTATTTGAACTGAACCTTTGATGCTGGTTCAATGGTTCAACCAGACTTCAAATGCTGCCCCTTACGAAATGTCATTTTTACAGAATGGTTATGAACAAAATCACAAGGGAGACTAAAAATTCTGCTTTTGATCATCACCAATAAGTTCAGAACTTAGCTTCTAAAAATTTAAATTGGGGGACCAAAGTGGGCCAACAAGATGGTATAAAAATATAACCTATTGAAGGTTCTAATTAGGCCTATATGCTTGGAATGTACTACTTCTTGCAGTTTTTCTTGTAACTGATCATATGATAATGAGGCTAATCTTGCATTTGTTTTCTCTTGTTTCTTTTGGCTTCTATTGTCTGACTCCTGCTGCAAGGATTGTTTAGACTCTGTGAGTTCCCACTATCCTTGACTACATCAAGTGGTAGCGAAGTGAGATTTGTTCCTGTAGATCCAAGTTCCTGGACTTGAGAAGCCCTAGACCTGTTGATTGTGAGGTGGTAGAGTGAAGATCCGACTCACAATTACAGAGGAATTGCACAAGGTGGCTAGGAAAGGATTTACTGTTGATTCTTGAGTGTTGAAGAATTCCACTGGTGGATAGATCACCAAGTTAGAAGAAATCGCAAGTGTCTGATAGATTGCTGAGTGAGAAAGAAATTAGCACCTTGTAATCAGATCATCGAAGATGAGATAGTTGCACCTGAGGATTGGGTGAACCCTAGAAGGTTGGAACAGATGATGGAGGAATTCCGAAATGAGATGAGGACTGAGATCATAAATGTATTGACTAGATTACAAAGGAATCCTGAGACTGAAGAGGAGTATGAGGAAGCTTCTGAAGATTTTGATACTGTAAAAGTTGAGATTCTTGTAGACGAATATATATTATTGAGAGCTATGACACAAGTAAGTAAAAGTCATAGGACAAATGTTTCTACTTTCACTGGTTCATTGCATCTTGAGGATTCGATAGATTGGATTGGTGAACTAGAATATTACTTTTAACTTGAAGATATTAGAGATCCAAAAAGGGTTAGGTTAGCACAGACTAAGTTGAAGGGTCATGCTACCTTATGGTAGAAAGAGTTGCAAAAAGATAGAGAGAAACATGATGAAACAAAAATCACTAGATGGAGGGTGTTGGTTGCTAGATTAAAAGCTAAATTCATCCCTGGGGATTTTGAATTAGAAATGTTTAAGAAATCACAGAACTTGAAACAGAAAGAGATGAGTGTGAAGGAGTACACCGAAGAGTTCTATAAGATGAATATCATATCTGAGCACCAAGAAGTATATAAGGAGAAGGTGGCTAGGTATATTAACGGTATGCGATTTAATATTCAGGATGAGGTGAGTATGTTGAGGATACTTATCAGTATGCATTGAGGGAAGAAGATAAGTTGAAGAGAAGACAAGGTAACCCTAGAGGAAGGGAGAAACAAGCTAGCAACATGGAAAAGAGAAGCAAACCATTGAAGTTGAACCTGATCAAAAGACACCTAGAAGAGGGAATGGTAGCAATTAGTTCAAAGGTACTTGTTTCAAATGTGGTGACATATGACATAGGGATTTTCAATGTTATGAAGGATCTAGCAAGAACATGAGAAAAAAAAATCTCGTGGCACATGAGGAGAAAACTACTGATGAACTTGAGGAAGGTGTTGTAGCATCTAAGATAAGATAATCTCTTATGCTTAGGAGACTTATTTTGAGTAAGAAGGAAGATGACCCTATACATAGGAGAAATTTGTTTAGTACTGTTTGCAAATAAGGAGGTAAATGTTGTAAGGTTGTTATGGATTGTGATAGTATTGATCATTTAGTCTTAGAAAAGATAGTGCAAAAGCTTGGGTTGAAGAGACTTAACATCCTTGTCCTTATGGGATATGTTGGTTTTCAGATGAACACATGGTGGAGGTGAAAGAACAATTTTTGGTAAGATTTGGTATTAGACCTTATAGAGATGAGGTATTATGTGATGTGGTATCCATGAGGTATCCATGAGTACTTGTCATGTTCTATTGGGTAGCCCTTGGAAATTTGATAGAGGAGCTATTCATGATTGCAGAAGAAACAAGGTCACAATAGAGAAGGACGAACACGAGTTTACTTTGGCTCCTTTGAGGGAGAAAGAAGAAAGAAGTGCAATAAATCTGAGCATGGTGAAGAGTTACTGTTCAGAGAAGCAGGATACAAAGGTTAGTAAGGATCAGAAGAAGGATCTTGAGGGAAGATCTGAGGAGAAGTTGGTATCAGACTATAAGAAGGGTAAAGTGGAGCAGCAAAAGACCTTGGTTGCTGATCAAAATGATATTTGTAATAGAGGTAGATCAGTTATGCAAAGGAAAGGAGGAAATGGTCAGAGTTCTGATGCTGATGAGAGCTATGATAGAGTAAGTGTAGAACATAGTAAGTGTACGGATTTGACAGATAATAGGGAAGAGGTACATAGACAAAGAGTTGCAAATAAAGAGGATGTTTGGATTAAAAATAAGCATGTGATCTATGTCCCACGTCTTGTCAAATGTTCATAAGTTTGTCTTATGAAACATTTAATTTTCACCTAGGGTGCCTGATGCAGGAGCATCCTTGAGTCTTTGGCAATCTTGCATCACCCAAAAATATTTCCTTTTCAGTTTGTTCATGTTAGCTATTTTAATGTTTTGATCGGTAATCCTTCCAGTTGGTTCCTTATCTCTTGCGATCCAAATGACGTGTTCTAGACATCATGATGAATCTATGGTTGGCTTCACATCCCAATACGTTCTTTCCTAATGAAGATTTCTTAAGTTTGGTTCTGGTCCTATTTGTTCTTCTTGTTCTAACAGTCAGATTGAGTTTTCCAATCTTTGAACCTATTTCACAATCAAAGAAGCTTAGTGGATGTTCCTACATTCATGAACGACTTCCTTGTGCGATCACATGAAATTTAATTCATATCTGGAGGAGTTGTTATAGATTTAGGCCTTGACCTATATGTTGTAGCACATTTTCTTCGTTCTTGGAGAATGTGATATTTTCTCGCCGACTTGTGGCTTGTGATCTTGGTTCCTTAGTAGGTAGTGAAGTAAGAGCTTAGGTAGGAGCTTGCTAGAAGCTCTCAAAAGTAGTATGAATCTGGATTTTTGTATGTAATCAAACATGTATGCTTGGAATGTTGTTGGGCATGTATGATGTAAATTTTGATTGTCTGATAATAAGAAGGCCTGTGAGGCATATTGATTGTTATTGTTGAGTTCTTAATGATCTTATGTTGATTGTTTCCGCTGTGTTGACTCTTTCTACATGGTTGGACAATCTCCATTGGGGACACTCCAAATTTGACTGCATCACACTGCGTCTCTCCTCTCATTGTGTTTCGTAAGAAAAATGGTAAGTAGAGAATTTGTGTTGATTATAAAACACTTAATAACATTACTAAAAAGGATCATTTTCCCCTACCATTCATTGACCACACATTGGATTCTCTTGCAGATAAAACGTTCTTTTCTTTCTTGGATAGTTTTAGTGGCTATAATCAGATCCACATAGGACCTGAAGATCATGACAACACCACTTTACTTGTCCTTGGCGAACTTTTACCTATAATGTGTTACCTTTTTGGTTATGTAATACCCCTGCAACTTTTCAAAGGGTGATTTTGAGTATTTTTTCAGATCTAGTACATGATTGTGTTGAGGTGTATATTGACGACTTCACTGTACATGGTAATACTTATGACGAGGCTAAGGAAAATTTAGAAAAAGTATTTAAAAGGTGTATTGAAACTAACTTGTCCCTAAGCAATGAAAAGTTTCATATCCTCATGACATAAGGGATTGTACTTGGTCATTATATCTCCTCTAAGTGTATTGTTGTAGACCCCAAAAAGATACAGATCATTAAGGACTTGTCTACACCCAATATTAAAAATGATGTCTAAAGATTTCTAGGTCTTGCAGGGTATTATCGTAGGTTCATCCAGAACTTTAGTAAAATTGCCTCACCTCTTTTTGCTTTGTTGGAAAAAGATTTTGCTTTCTCTTGGACACCAAAATGTCAAGAAGATTTTGAATCCCTTAAGAATAAACTAGTAACTACACCTATACTGATAGGCCCAAACTCAGAATTACCTTTTCATATTCATACCGATGCTTCAAATTGTTCGATGAGAGTTGTGCTTGGATGAAAAAAGATGATAACCTTTTCTACTTCATCGACTATATCAACAAAAACTTCACTAGAGAAGAGGTAAACTATACGGCAACTAAAAAGGAATATCTAGTTTTTGTTTATACAATCAATAAGTTTCATCATTATGTCACTAGGTATATAGTGTTTGTTCATAGTGATAATTCATAAATTCAATTTTTAATGAATAAACATATTGTAAATGGTAGGGTCATTAGAAGGTTGATTTTGTTTCAAGAATTTGACATTACTATACTTGATAAGCTCATTCGTGAGAATATGGTTGCATACTTTTTGTCCATGTTACAACATAATGAGCTAGTACTAGTTGATGATGCTTTCCCTGATGAACATATTTTTGTCATTTTCGCAAAGATTCCATGGTTTAAGCTGATATTACAAACTAACTTATCACATGTCTATTTCCACCACATCTCTCTCCATGGGAAGGTCAAAATCTGGTTGGAATTAGTGGTCAGAATACATAGATTTATGGATTGCTCTTTCGCACATGTATTAACAATGTCATGCATCGATGCATACCCAAGGATGACATATTTGACATACTTTGTGCATGCCATACCAAACCCTATGGAGGACATTTTTCTTCCCAAAGAACTACTACCAAGCTTCTTACCGCAGGATACTACTAGCCTACAATCCATAACGATTGTAAGAATTATGTGCATCATTATGATAAATATCAGTGTATGGGTCGTCCTACATGCCCCGATGAGATGTCTTTACACCGTCATCTATTGATAGGGAGAAACTTAGTTACCTCTTGAGTTGTCTTCAACTCTACTTAGGTCACTCCTAGGACCCTCCGGGTTTCCTCAATCCACCCTCCAAAGCTTGGAAAGATCCAATTCTTTCCCTCCACTAAGAGTCTTCCTATCTTGTTAGGTTCCCCATTCTTTGTTCCTTGCAACACTAATACATTAGGGGTCAATTTGCGACGGCAGGCAAATGCAATGTGTTTTTGGCTTTTTTTTTTCAATTATAGCTCGACGACGTCGCAATTGCGACGGCAGCGGGATATAAGAGAAAAAAAAAGGAAAACGTTGCTCATTTGTTATAGTCTGTACTCGCGCACGGGAATTAAGGGCCTTCCCTCCCTCAATCTCGGCGAAGAACTCTGCTCTAGATTGATAACTC
>MU227808.1:1960309-1985138 GCA_018584345.1 Thuja plicata | reverse complement strand
AGGATAATTTGAGATATTAAGTAGAAGATAATTTGAGATTATTTTTTTAGAAGATAATAATCTAATTTTCTTAGTAGCACATTAAATCTATTATCAATGCTATCCACAAGAACGATGCGACGTCGACTCCCTAATATTGAATAATAAACAAATAAATTGTTTTTTTGTTTTACTTTGTAACTGTCGCAATTGCGACGTCGACCCCCTGAATTGCGACGAGGATGTTGTAGCGGCGACGCCAAACTCCCGTCGCAATTGCGACGTCAGCCAAGGGGATTGCGACGGGGTTGCTGTAGCGGCGACGCCATAATCCCGTCGCAATTGCATTGTGATCCGTCGCACTTGCGACGCATTCCACAAGAATTATGGCCAGATGATTTCAGAATAAATGTGGCAGTATAGCGACGGATAGCTGTCGTAATTGCGACGGGTGGTGACAGACGTCGTAATTTGCGACTAAAAATGAGCGACGTCTACTACTGTCGCACTGGCGACACATGTCTGTCGTAATTGCGACACATAGCCATCGCAAAACGATGCAAAATGTATTAGTGCAAGAACTTCTCTCAACTATACCTCCCAAGCCCTAACCATTGTTTTGGATTGCAGGAGGGCCGGGGATTCATTCAACTTCATTTTCCAATCCCAAAATGGGTCTCAAGTTTCCAAGTTAATCCATTTCTCCATCGCTCTCCATATTTCTATCTTTTAGGCCTTGTAGCCTTTTTCACCAATTAGGCCTCCTAAAAAGTAGGAATGCACTATTTCGATGAAAACTCCTCAAAGGACCCCCAAATGTCTTTTGGCAGTTCACACCCACCACACAAGACCTTCAAGATTTTGGTGGTCTCAAGTCTCAACCTTGTCCGTACACCCTGTTTCAGAAATAGGGCTTTTTCAAGCTTTTTAGACCAGTCTTTGGTCTTTGGACTCAAAACTTGGTAGCTTGGTTTCTTGGGCACTCCTCCTCGTTCTTGAGTACCTGCACAACATATATCAACACATTCATGGCCTTCTTGTCTCATGAAAACATCCCTCCTACATTTGCCAAACACTTCTTCACAGTCTTCCTTGTCGGGCTACATCCACAGTTCGCCTAGGGAAAGACCTTAAAAATAGGTGTGCTCACATCCAGAGCTCTACCTTCTAGATTCTTGAAGCTCCATGGACCTAGTCTCCATCCCCAAGAGGCCATACAAAACCAATGGTGGGAAATGGAGTTAGGTCCACATCTTTGCCTCTTTGTCAAAACTGGACAGCAAACTGTAGAAAACACACTAATTTACAAGATGAAAAAGAAAAGTAACTACAAAACAAAATAACTACTGGAATAACTCTATAACATGACCAACAATGGTCTCAGATGATGACAGTCTTAAATCTAATCCATGCACAATAAGAAATGAACAAAAATCTTCAAATCTGCTACTCTGTCATTCAAACTCCTTGGCTCCAAAACTCAAAAATCCGTACAATGACTTCCAACCCCTCAAATTAGGGGTTTCCTTCCTTATATCCCCTCAACACACATGCCTAACTCCTTGGATGAACTCTATCCAACTTACACATCGAAACCCTTAAGACCACCAAAAAATGTTGTCAGCAACTTTTAAAAGTTGCTAATGTTGCATAGCAACATTTTGACATCTTTTACACATTTGCACTTTTCAAGTGTTTTAACACTAATCTGACCTAACTAACCCTAGTTAGACCTCTTAGGGTATCATAGGACCCTAAAGACATGAAAAACATCAACTTGCCACTTGACCACATTATCAAGTACAATGCCATTAATGAGCCAAAATGAAGTACTTTGACCTAACAAAAAGCACAATTAAACACTACTTCACACCACACTTGGTCCACATGACCTTATATAATTACAGTGCTCTTCAAGCGGGTCTTTAACACTTTCACACACCAAAACAACATGAGATCACCAACTGACTGGCTTCTCAAGGGTGCTCTTGCACCATCTATATATTGAGCCTTTTGAAAAGTAGGGCCTTGATTTTGTTGGACCAATTAACCCACCATCAAGGAACAATGAGTATATTATTGTATGTACATATTATGTCACTAATCGAGGTGAAGTTCTTGCTTTGAAACATGCATGGGATACAAAGGTAGTTGAATTCCTATATTAAGATATCTTTACAAGATTTGGTGTTCCATGGGAAATGGTCACAGATCAAGGACCTCAGTTCACATTTGAGCTCATTTTTGCTTTTGTATGAGAGTATGAGATCCAACATCACACGTCCTCGCCATATCATCCTCAGGAAAATGGGAAGGTTAAAGTAACCAATAGAGTGATTAATAATATTCTTATTGAGACAGTTACTCTTCAAAAGAACGATTGGTTCACACGACTCTTTGATGTTGTGTGGGTCTATCATACAACATGGAAGACCACCATTGGCCTGACTCCTTATGAACTTGTTTATGGTAATAAATATGTTCTTCCCATTGAGTTTGAGGTCAAGACTGCGCATTGCACTCTATTTAGGTATGGGTCTTTCTGATGCACAAAAAGAGTGTATTGCTTGATTGCATTCTTTGAATGAATTGCATCAGGAATCTCTTTTTCATGTAGAGACAGTTAAAAAGCAACATGCTCTTTGGCATGATCACTTCATCTGACAATGATCATTTCGACTAGGTGATTGGGCACTCTTGTATAATTCCCGCTTCCAAGATTTCAAAGAAAATTTTCACACTTGATGGCTTAGACCTTATGAGATTGAGGTCATCTATTCTAATGGTGTCGTTAAGCTTCACATTATGAATTTTTCTTGTATGACCCTCATCGTCAATGGTCACCATTTGAAGATATACAAGCAACCTATCTCCAAGGATGATTTTGTTTCCAATCTATCTAAGAAAATCCATCTTCTTTATAGAGTTCCTGTTGCCACTTCAAGTACCTCTAAGGTACTTCTTTTTCAAAACAAATGCAATAAAAGATCTAACAATAAAAACCTACATGCATTGTTGGTCAATAACCATTTGAAAATCAGGTTTCCAGCGGATGGTAACTACACAATAAACCTGGACATGAAAATCAGACTCCGAATGCTTTCAGGAGGCATTGGATTGAAAATCGAGTCCTCGATAACCTACTATCATTATCAAAGATTTAAAATAAAAACACTTCCTGTCTCTTCTGTGCCCAGATTTTCTTTTCATCATAGAGAGATTCCTTATCCTTTTCACCATCCCTTCTTTGGTATGCTCAGATCCATTTCTCCATTTCTTCCAGGATGATCTTCTCACCTTACTCCCATTTCCTTTTTGACCTTGAGTGCCTTGCACTACCCATCATATGGACGACACCATTTCTTGTCATTTCTCGGACAAAAACTAAGCGATGCTGCTATCCGATTATCTTCATCAGTTGGTGCTTCCCTCCACATTGGCCATGGCTCCCAGTGCAACCCTCATGTCGGTGTCCATGTGTCTTTGGGGTATTTTAATTTTCCTTTATTGTGGCTAGGATGGTCTTTCTATGATTATACCTTTCCTGGATGCATTGGCTTCTCTATGTCATTTGTCACCCTGAAACTGCTCGTCATTATTTCAAGACATGTTTGCTTGTTGATTCATGGATTCTTTTAGTCACACATGATTACTTCGGTTACTTCTCATTTTTACTTTTTGCAGTCACATCCTTTGTATCAGATGATGTTTGGCGATCTGCACTTCCTAAATGGCCTCAGTTTTCAGTATATGTCCATTTTACTTTTCTTTTGTAGTTATTTCATTTCTTCATTTTCCTTATCAAATGGTGACATGCCCATTGGATGGGTAATTTTATAAGATGGGGGGGTCATGATTTTATGTTATTAGGAAATATTTCCTTTTTATGATAGCACCATTATCATTATTATTAAAACCCCCCACTGCATCGTAGCCTAACAAGTAGCCTATCTTCTTTAGTGGTTTTTTTGCAGAAACTAGTTTTGGTTTAGTGGGTTGTTTCAACTGAACTTCATGGTATAGCAATTGTAGGAGATAAGTGTCCTCGGTATGAACCCCTTTCTATTGATGAGATAAGGGATCCAAAGCATAAAGAACCATATAAATTCTTCAAATAAGCTAATTATGATGTCTATTTAAAATGATTGAGGGGGTATGCTGAGAGAGTTGCCCGAGAATTTGCAGTGAGTCTCTCCCAAGATCAGGCAGTTTTTCAAGGTTTAACCATTTCTATTATAGTTGACTCCATTGTTGAAGTTTCTAGTTTTACCATAACCGAGGAGAATTATTTCCCTGAAAGCTCAAAGAAGGTGGTAGACCTTAAGCCAATGTGGAAACAATTTTTAGATAGGGAAAATCTCTTCTGATGGTCTTTGGGCAAGGTACAAAGTTGTCTTCACTTATAGCCCATTGGAAGGATGTTTCTAGATTTAGTAAACAAACCTCAAACTCTGGATGTAAAAGGAAGCTATCTTCATATTCATTTCTAACTGAAACCTGGGTTACTCCCAGTGATAAGAATTAAACACAACAAATTTCATGTGACGATCAATTAAATAATTTGGCTAATATAGCTACTAAAATTTTGAACCCTAGAAACAAAATTGATGAGGATTTGCCTATTTTATCAAAAGTGACAAGAAACAAGTGAACATGAGTCGAGAACTGAGACATAGAAACCGAAGAATAACAAAGTAAAAATGACTAAAATAATCTGAGTCCCCTATCTCTGATGTAGCCCATACAACAATGTTGAGTTTGACACTGGTAATGAAAATATAGTTGATGAGAATATAGGGGAAGAAATAATTAAACGATGTGCTAGATTTGAACATACCACTTCCTCACCCATAATTGTCAGGAAGAAAAGTTTGCAGAGAAGTTAGGGAATGTTAATAAGGAGATGCACGATGAGGCAATAGGTTAGGAATAAATGTCTGCAAAACAGTTAGAGAATGTTAACTAGGTGAAACAAGATATACAAGATGAAGCAATACAGGTGGACAATGAGGATATTTATTATAAAAATATTGGTCAGGAAGATTTTCTGAAACATGGGTTAAAAGACCCACTCGAAGAACCTATCATTACCCATATTGAGGTAAATAAGTTGCATGAAATGGTTGAAAACATCAAGGAAAAATAGGAACTCTTGCAGAAACAAAAAGATGAAATTTGGGCTTTAAGGGATTCAATTGTCGAATTGAAGCAGGACAATCAACTACTTCAAGCCCAACTCCAGGAAGCACAAGCCACCAACTATTTTTAGGCAGAAGAAAATAGTAAGCTATAATTTGAAATTAAACAGGTGATTGCTGGTAAAGAGCCTTGATTGTTAGTCCGCGAACATGAACTAATCATGATGAGAATAAAACAACAATGGATTCAAGAAATCACTAGCAATCTACATAAATTAGCTTCTCCAGTGGGTTTGTAACTACACTCCTTTTGCATGAGGGTATGCAAAACCATCAGCTAGGGGGAATGATGAGACCAGATTGTGTTACTTGTTTTACCAAGTGATTGTCCTTTTTGCTTTCCATTCGTATGCTTCTTCATGTCATTTCCGTCACTATTTGGTAATGAAGAAGGATAAATTTTATAAATATAAAAGATAAGGTAAATATGAAACTATAACAAAAACCTTGGTTATTTGTTGATTAAATTGCTTGATTTCCATAACAGGGGATCAATAGGAGGACATGCACATGTATGGATAGAATTTATTCTATGGATTGAAGTACGCAAATGATAAAGGAGATAGAATCAAAATAGTTTTGATCTATTTTGACCAAAATGCCAGCCTCTATTATACCGAATAGGTTATGGTCCGCGACCTTAAATTAGTTTACATACCTAGCTTGATTTAATCTGTTTCATACTCTGTTAAACAACTTTGATATAGTGGCATGTGTCCTTAATCAATTAAATTAGCTCATTCTATTTTGCATAAGGACAACTCATATTGTTTTTAGACATATGATATCTTAGTATATAGTGTATAAATATGCGTATATGTATCAGACTGGATATATAATATGATCCATATATATTTTTATTGAGAATCAAAAATTTTATTTTGTGGAGCCTCTTTCTTCATGTGTCTAAATATGAAGTAGATTAGCAGTATTCCGACCCCAGGCAACTAAGGAGGTTGGGCCTGCCCCAAAGTTACCCGGTGACCTATATTTTGTGTGGTGTGATAAATGTATAAATTCCCTTAATATTATGGATCATATTAAGTTCATTCTATAAATAGTAATTTATATCTTTGATATCAAGTTCTATGGTTTATCTAGTTAGTTTATGAATGATTTTTATTTTTGCAGTGGTAATTAATTGAAACATCAATCCTAAAGATTATAGAATTTCTATGTAACTGATCAGTAAGTTGTTTATTCATTAGTCTGTAATAAATACACGCTGATTCTGGTTCCTATCACAATTGTGACAGGAACCAAAACCTTTAGTCCAACCTTTTGAATTAAAGAAGTGTGAATCAGTTTAGGAAGTGCGCCTTAGAATAGTTATTTAATTTCAAGATTGAATAGCTACATTCCATCCCACTTAACTTAGTGTCTTCGTCCCTTGGGAAAACAACCGTGATATCTTTACTTAGTCTATGACCCCAAATTGACATATCTAGGTATAAACTGAAGGAATCAACATAAAGCCAATTCAAGTCAAACACAAGAGTTAATCCTATTATTATTGTGAACCATAGATTTACCCAACAATTACCACTCTTTCTAGCTTCTTCTAATGCTTCCCAAACACATGATCCTACGAAGTCCTAACATTTTTGCAAGAAGAGGGTTGTAAGGTCATCAGGTCCTAAAGTCTTTTTAGGGGCCATAGAGAAAAGTATAGCCTAACTTCTTTAAGTGAGAAGGGTTTTAGTAGATCTGCATTGTCTTGGAAATTTACCAAATGGGGGATGTTGTTTAGAAGGTCATGCAAATCCTCTTCAACTAAATTTTTATCTTGTTGGGGGGCTGAGAAGAGTGAAGAGAAATATTGGACTTTTTGTGGATTGCCTCCTCTTGAATTTTCTCATATTCTATCAAGATAGCCTTAGTTGAATACGAGATTCAAAGAATCAAGTTGTAAATATTTATTGCTTTGGCTAATGAGTGAAAGAACTTAGTATTTCTTTCTTCATCCTTGAGCCATAATTCTCTTAATTTTTCCTCCATAATATTTTTTCTCTTGCAAGGATTTATTCATACTCTTTTTGAATTCTTTTTTGTTCATTATAAGAAGCTGAGTTAATGTCATATTTGATATCTCATCATTTAGTTGGGACAATTGGATTCCAAGATTAGCTTTGGGGGCAAAAATATTTTTGAAGACTTTTTGTTCCACTCTTTGATTTCAAATTTAATAAGTTGAAGCCTCTTGCATAACTGGTACATCCTAGAAACCAAAATGAAAGACAAACTTTTCCACCATGACTTCAAAAAAGGAAGAAATGAGGGGACCTGAATCACATTTGCTTAAATTTAAAGGAAGACTTAGGTTTAATGTGTGGAAAGACAAGGGATAAAATGATTTGCAGAAGGAAGTGGTATGATCCTGAATATGTCATAATTTATGAGGAATAATAGTCATATTTTGAAATCCAACTTGGGTTTGCAAATATTCGATCAAGCCTCTCAATAATGTATAAAAAGTTGGATCTTTTGTTTGTCTGTGTATATTTCCCATTAGTTGGTGTGTAGTCGACCATGAGATTTTTATTGGATACAAAATCATTAAAATCATGTATTGACTTGATAGGAGGTACTATACCGCCCTTCTTATCTTGGAGAGATAAACTGACATTGAAATCCCCCTTAGAATGATTGGGATATCTGGGATGTTTGCATATGTCATTGATAATGAGTCATAGAGGATCTTTTCCCAATGGTTGTGTTGGCACACAAATTTTCAATTTGATTTTGCCTCCCATCTAACATATTTTGAGCTTATGTTTTGATAAATTTATGTTTACATTTTTAGTTAAGCCATGAAAATAGTTACTGCTAGTTTTCCATGTAAAGGATTGAAAGATGACAGAAGAAGCTAACTTATCAGATTCCCAATTGGTGAATGATGGAAAGACTTGTTACCTTGGCAAAACTCCTTTATTCGGGAAAAGGGCGTTGGAAGTGCGAATCCATTGCAGAATGGAGGGAGGAAGTGAAGTTCCCGAAGCTCAGAAGAATGGAACCAATGGAATGATAGTTATAGAACGTTAGTCACTAGGTCGCAGCGGTGATTGAAAGATGTGGAGAGCTCACGACAGTTTAAATGGCAGTTAGTGAAAGGTTAGTGGTTAAAATAGTTGTTTTGATCGCCGGATCATCGGGTCATGAGTGGTTAAGTGTTGAAAGATTGCAAGTTAGAGACATGATGCCACGTATCTTAAATTTTATGAGCTAAAGGTTTTGTATTTCCCTGCTGCTGGCTTGCGGGATGAAAATGAATATTCTTCTCAGGCTGGCAAGTTAGCGAGCAATTTCCACGTGGAGGTTTTTAGATGCTACGGTGATAAAAGGTTAAGTTTCTTGGTTGTCGCTAGCTCTCGGGTTCTCAAGGTAGCTTGTTACTAAGTTGGAGAGCTAGCGAGTGACTAGCACTGTCCAGAATGTTAAAGACCAACAATTGTCTCTAGCTTGCGTCAATTAATGAGAATAGCATAAAAGGTTGAAGAATTGGCAACAAAAAATTTCTTGTTCGTTGTCGCTAGATCGTTGCAGTTTATGGACAACATTTTAAGGTAGTGAGTTAGCGATAGAGGATGTTTCCTTTTGTCGCTAGATCATGAGGGCTTGAGACGGTCAGTGAAAACAAGTTGAGAGGCAGTGATGGACGGTTTGATTGCCTTGGTCACCAGATCACAAAGGTTTGAAGCTTTGACATTTTGGTTAGTGAGCTGGAGATGAATGTTAGTCGCCAGTTCACAGCGATTTAAGGAAGCTAGTGATTCAATCCGAGAGTTGGAGACAACAGCTAGTCGCTAGATCGCAGGTTTAAGTGGCAGTAAATGAAAAATGTCAAGGATTAAAAGACAACGGATTGTCTCTAGGTCATGAGATTGGTTGACGGGCAATCTTTTAGGTTGCGAGATTTTGAGTTTGTGACATGTGGTGCTGAGGTGGAGATTGATTGGATTAAGTCAAAGGGAACATATATCAATTATTTTCGTGGTGCTAGTGATCAAGAATGGAAGCAAAGTAGTGTGATTCCCAAATTTATGATGGGAAGGTTGGGGCCCACATATTTTGAGGATATAAGTATGAGAAGGACTAAGTACTTTGATTCGGAAAACTGATGCTTGAGGTGCTAATAATTGAGAATGGAATCCTTGTAAGGGAATTCTTGAAAGTATGAAATGAAGAGGGGGCCCACACATTTTGAAAGTTTACCATTTCCAAAGAAGACAACAAAGCGTAATCATCAGAAGTCGCAGGGAAGAAGTGCTTCTGAAAGTAAGCGTAATCTTCAGAAATTGTAGGGAAGAAGTACAATTTTTGAAACTCAGACAAAACATCATAAAATGTAGGGAGGTGGTAAAATTTCCAAATTTCTGAAGAAGAAGGTTGCAGATCATTTTTTTAACATTCCCTAATGACAGGTAAGTTTTTATTTTCCTAAATTAATATATGATTAACTTATTTGTATCCGTGTAGGATCTTGTTAGCGACAAAGAATATGGAAGGATCCCTAGAAAAAAAGGATGCAAATATTACAAATGGAACGGTTCATTGTGCTAGAGATTGCAGTCAGGGATATCATCCATGATATAGATACATATGCCCCTGAAGAATTGCTTAGAGAATATTAAGAGATGTGGCAAGCTGAGAGGGATTATTCCTTGTATCTAAAAGTTTTAAAATGTTGTCTTGGTGAATTTTTATATAATAAGTTTATTTAGTTGTCAGTTAAGAAGTTACAAGTCTTTGTGAAAGGGTATGCCTTTTCACCCAAATTGAATCCTCGTCTATATATAGGGGATTATTTTGATCTCAAAAGGGATAATAAAAAATATACAGCTCATGTACAATGCAGTTTGGTCTTGTCTCTTGAAGATGCATGGCTAGAGAAGAAAAATTACATAGTTTGTATTCAATTGGATTTAATCATACTTATTTAAATATAATTCCAATTGTTCTTTCATTCCTAATAGTATTTGTATTTATTTAACTTGTTCAGTTCGATGTGATAATCTATTTCATGTATATGCTTCAATGTGCTATCTTATAACATAATATTTTGAATTAAAACCAGTTTAATCATCAGTTTGAAGATTGGTTCACAAACTGACGATCAAACTGAAACTAATTCAAATTATTATGTCATAACATATCACATTGAAGCATCTAAATGAAATAGATTATCACAGAGAACTGATTAAGTTAAATGAAGACAAATGCCATCAGAAATGAAAGAACAACTGGAATTATATTGAAATAAGCATGATTAAATCCAACTAAATACAAACTGTGTAATTGTTCTTCTCCAACAATGCATCTTCAAGAGACAAGACTAAACTGTATTATACATGAACTATAATTTTTTTGTTATCCCTTTCGACATCAAAATAATCCCTTATATATAGACAAGGATTCAATTTGGGTGAAAAGGCATACCCTTTCACAAAGACTTGTAAATTCTTAACTGACAACTAAAAAAATAGATTACATAAAAATTCACCGAGACAACATTTTGAAACTTTTAGATACAAGGAATAATCTCTCAACAACTTGCCACGTCTATTGATATTCTATAAGAAATTATTTAGGGGCATATGTATCTATATCATGGATGATATCCCTGACTACGATCTCCAGCACAACGAACTGTTCCTTCCATCTGCAATATTTGCATCATTTTGTTATGTGAATCCTTCCATTATTCTTTGTCGCTAACAAGATCCTGTATAGATAAAAATAAGTTAATTATATATTAATTTAGGAAAATAAAAACTTACCTACCGTTAGGTAATGTTCGGAGAATGATCTGCAACCTTCTTCTTCAAAAATTCAGAAATCACACCGCCTCCCTGCATTTTCTGATGTTTTGTCTGAGTTTCAGAATGCTTACTTTCAGAGATTTTACTTCTTACCTAGCGATTTTTGATGATTACACTTTGTTGTCTTCTTTGGAAATGTTAAAATTTTAAAATGTGTGAGCCCCCTCTTCATTTTGAAATTTTAGGAATTCCCTTACAAGGCTTTCATTCCCGATCATTAGCACCATGAGCATCAGTTTTCTAAATTAGATTACTTAGTCCTTCTCATACTTATATCCTTGAAATATGTGGGGCCCAACCTTCCTGTCAGAAATTTGGGAATCACACTACTTTTCTTCCATTCCCGATCACTAGCACCACATAAATAATTGACATTTGTTCCCTTTGAATCTCTCTGACCAAGCTCCACCTCAACGCCACGTCACAAACTCGCTATCTCACAACCTGAAAGACTTCCCAAAAACCAAACTCATGACCTAGCAACAAGCCTTCATCTTCTAATCCTCAACATTTTTCATTTACTTCCACTTAAACGCACGAGCTAGCGACCAGCTACTGTCTCGAGCTCTCGACTTGAATCACTAACTGCCTTAAACTGCTGCGACCTGGCGACTAATTGTCGTCTGCAACTTGCTAACCAAAATGTCAAAGCTTCAAACCTTTGCGAGATGGTGACCAAGGCAATCAAACCGTCAATCGCTACTTCTCATCTTGTTTTAATGACTGTCTCAAGCCCTCATGATCTAGCGACAAAAGGAAACATTCCCTATCACTAAATCACGACCTAAAAATGTTAAGTCCATAAACGTTAGTGATCCAGCGACAACTAACAACAAACTATTTGTCGCTAATTCTCCAACCTTTTATACGATCCTCATTAACCGAGGCAAGATGGAGACAACCGTTAGTCTTTAATAGTCTAGACAGGTGGTAGTCACCCACTAGCTCTCCAACTTAGGAACAAACCGCCTTGAGAACTTGAGAGCTAGCGAAAATGAATAAAGTTAACCTTTATCACCGTAGCATATGAAAACCTCCATGTGGAAATTGCTCACTAAATCACTATCCTAAGAAGAATATTCATTTTCATCCTGCAAGCCAGCGACAGGGCAATGCAAAACCTTTAGCTCATAAAAGTTAAGATTCGTGGCATCCTGTCGCTAACTTGTAACTTGTCAACACTTAAGCACTCGTGAATTCATAATTTGATGATCAAAACAAGTATTATATCCGCTAACCCTTCATTGACTTCCATTTAAACTATCGCAAGCTCTCCACATATTTCATTCATGGCTGCTAACCTTCGTGGCCTGGGGACTAATGTTCTATAACTTCCATTCCATAGGTTCCATTCTTCTGAGCCTCAGGAATTTTACTTCCGCCCTCCATTCTTTGATGAATTCACACTTCCAACACCCTTTTCCTGAATAAAGAAGTTTCTCCAAGGTAATAAATCTTTTCATCATTCACCAATTGGGAATCTTCTAAGTTAGCTTCTTCCGCCATCTTTCAATCCTGCACATGGAAAACTAGCAGTAACTATTTTCATGGCTTAACTAAAAAGTAAACATAAATTTATCAAAACATAAGCTCAAAATATGTTAGATGGGAGGCAAAATCAAATTGAAAATTTGTGTCAACAATGACTCTTTTTGGGGACATATGTTCATACATGGACATAGTGAGATCCTAGTTATCTCTGGAAAGCATACCATAAGACTAAACAGGAAGAAACAAAAGAAACAAAAAGAAAAACAAAACATCATATTTTAAGAAATACTCCTTGTTTCTTCTAAGAGAAGAAATTCTTGAGGTACTGAGTGTGCACTGGGAATTCTTGAACTTCTCCTTCAGTATTCTATAAGAAGTAAGAATTCTCTCCTCCTTTGTCCACGATAATATAAGATCCTAGCCATAGTGCTTCAAATTTTCCATGCTTCCCTTTGTCTTGATCTTTAGCATTCCACTTTAACACCCCATCACCAATTTTGAAAATCATGTTGTGTGCTCTCTTGTCATGCAATAATTTCACTTGTTTTTTCTTTATGATATTCCTTTCTTGAGCCTCTCTTCTAATCTCATCCAACTTTGTTAACTGTTTGATCCTTTCTTCCATGAAATTTATGTCCTCAAGTTGTTCCTTTGTGACAAACTTGTATACTGGATGTAAATTATTCAAAGGCAATCTAGTTTCCTTTCCATAGACCAATTTATATGGAGAAAATCCTATAGATTTCTTAACAGTGATTCTATCATCCCATAATGCTAGATTTAATTTTGAGTCCCAGGCCCTTTTTTAATTATCTAACGTTCTTTTTATTATCTTCAAGATATTTTTTTTGCTAGATTTTTGCCTGGCCCTTTCCTTGTGGATGGTATGTTGAATAATAAGAAAAGGTAATTCCATAGGAATCAGAAATCAGAAAATTCTTTGATCTAAAATACATTCCATTGTCTACCACAAGCTTATAAGGAACCCTAAACCTGGTTAGAATGTTCTCCATCGGGAATTTGATCATGACTTAAATTTTAGCCCGCCTGGTTGGTATTTCTTCAATCCATTTGGTAAAGTAATCTATAGCCACCAAGATCCATATGTGACCTCCACTTGATTTATCAGTAGTCTCTCCAATGAAATCAACACCCCACATCTAGAAAGGTTCCTCCGTATGTAGAGGTCTGAGAGGAAAAGCCCCATCATATTTCATCTTCCCTAAAAACTTCTGGCATGGCTCACATTTTCTGACATATGAATGAAAATATTTGAAAAGATGAGGCCAATATTACCCAGTGTGTAAGACCTTGTGTTGTAGTTTTTGCTGAGAAGTGACCACCACAAACTCCCTCATGTAATTACTTTAGGATTTAATTTGCCTGATACACATCTAGACAAAACAATAGGACATCATCTCTATTTTTTCAATATAAATCTCCTTGGATCAACACATACCTGGCTTCTTGGATTTTTATGGTTCTATTCTAGATATTAGTAAGACCTTTGTGGTACTTCATATGTCTTAAATAATAAACAACATCCTTACACCATGGGCATTGTTCAATACTTACCTCTGAATGCTTCAATTCCACTTGATTTACTTAAGCCACTTCTAAATTGGAATCTGCCATAAGTTTTGCAAGGCCTTGACCCCTTACTAATTTGGTGATCTGAATATCAATATTGAACTTCTGAATTTGATTTATCCATCTGCATCTTCGGCTAGTAGTTTTTGATTTTCTGAATATATCCTTTACTGTATTATTTGGCACATAAGCTATTACACTTGCTCCAACCAGATATGGCCTACAGGATTTTACTACCTTGACCAATGCGTATGCCTTTTTTCATTGATGTCATAATTCAATTATGCTTCTTAAAGAGTTTTGCTCAAAAATGCCACAGGCTGTTCATAGCCTTCATCATTCTTCTGTAACATGACAATTGCTATTGTGTGATAAGAAGCAAAAGAGAAAACCTGAAAGGTCTTTGGAAAATATGGGGATTTAAGAACAAGATCTTCTTTTATTGCCCTTTTGATATTTTGAAAGGCTTCCAAAGCTTCATTTGTCCATTTAACCTCAACTCCTTTTTAAAGCATATTTGCAATTGGTTTCACAATTTCTGCAAAATTTGAGATAAATCTTCTAACAAATTAATCTGACAAAAAAATGATTGAATAGCCTAAACATTTTTTGGTATTTGGATCTTATCTATGGTAGCAATCCTTTCATGGTCTATCCTTACACCTTCTTTTGATACAATATGACCTAGTAACTTACCTTTTGTGACTCTAAAATGACACTTTTTAGGATTAAGAGATATACCATATTCCAATGCTCTCAAGAAAATTTTCTCCAAGTGATTGAAGTGATCTTCTGCTTTCTTTGAGTATGTTGTGAGATCATCTGGATATACCACTAGAATAATGTCAATCAAGTCCTCAAAAGCTATACATTTCCCTTTGAAAAGTAGCCCGAACATTGGTGAGCCCAAATGGAATTCTTACATACACATAGGTTCCCCAAGGTGTTGTGAAAGCTATTTTGTACTGCTCTGATCCTTTGACCTTCACCTGGATATACCCTGAAAAACCATCCATCATAGAGAGAAATTCATTTCCCGTTACCTTTTGCAACAAAGCTTCCATGTTATGCAAAGCATAATTATCTTTTAATGACGACACATTTAAATTTCTAAAGTCCACACAAAGTCTGATATCACCATTTTTCTTCCCGATAGGAACCAAATTAGATACCCATGTTGAATGTCTAATTGGGTTAATTATCCCCACATCCCTTAACTTCATTAATTCTTCTTTCATTTTTGGAGCCAAAGTTGGATTTATGGGATGTTGTCTTTACCTAAAATTTTTTGCATGTGGTTTTAAAGGAATCTCATGCTGGAATAAGTCCTCACTGTATGCCTTGAGGTCATCATATGACCATGGAAATACATATCTGTATTTTCTTAACAAATTTATTAAGTCTGATATGATCTTGGGGGTAAGCTTCTTTCCAATGTATACTTCTTTGGGTGTATGATTATTTCCAAGGTTTATCCTTGTAACATCATCCTTTCTTGTACGACTTGTCTTCAACTCTACCCTATCCTTATTGTCAAAAATTCTTTCCAAAGCAACCAATCTTTTTGGAATCTTATTTGTTTTTAATTATACTATCTCTTTTCCAAATAGAACCTCCTTTCCTTCATTTTTTTCTACATATGCATTCCAATCAATAAGTTGATCTTCATATTTATCTTCACTCGTGAGAAAATTTCATTATGTCATGGTCATCCTCAAATACTTGCTAGTTCTGAACATTGTCTGGTATTGCTGGTATTTTTTTTTTATCTCAACTTGTGCTATGTTTTTAAATGGAATATCATTGTGCCTGATAACCAAGTTAGCCATAAAATCTGATAGAAAATTTCTAGATATGTATATCCAATTAATTGAAAATGCATCAAAAAATTCTACTTGATCCCAAACTTCATTCCTATAACATTTTAATTTTGAATTTTTAGCAACAAACCTAATCCTAACTTGAGACCCAATTAATTCAGAATCTCCATATACTTTCAGTATTTTTATTCCATATTTATTAGCAATTCTAATTCCTAACAGAAGTGCTTCATATTCAGCTACATTATTTGTACAATCAAAGGTTAAAAGAAAAGAGTATTTAAAATATTTTCCAATAGGAGAATAAAAACTATTCCAACACCATTGCCCTCTTTACTGCAAGCACCATCAAAGTACATTTGCCACATCATTTCTTGATCTTCTTTAGCTTGAATTTCAATTTGTTTGGTATTTTTCATTGCATCTTTAGTAATGCTTACTTTGAATTGTCCATGTCAGTATGGAAAAAGAAATTCACCTACTCTGGATTAACATCTTCAATGATGTATGATGATCTAGGCTCCCTATCAATTCTCATTTCCCTGTCATTCACTAGAATAGTAGCATAAGATAGATCCAATTGAATATGACCACCTACTAGATTTTACCATTTCCTAGATAGAAGCATTCCATAATTGGCGGGTACTTCTACCACATTGATATCAATTCTATATGATACTTCAGGACAAGGAGGAAATTTAAATTCTACATTTTTCATTAGTCCAACCACAGACATAGATCTATTATCCATAGCATAACATCAAGTCCATAAGTGATATCAACTTTCATCCCAAGTTCTCTCATAACTTCTGATGGCATGATATTTACTACTGCTCCTGAGTCAATCATACAATTCTTAACTAACTTGTTGTTAATTAACAATGTAAGATAAACATGATCTACTTGTGTTCCATTTTTAGTACAGAAGTGCCTATATAAACAATTGGTGGTTCTTTATTTACTTGTTCTTGATTATATCCTTCTTTAGAAACATCACCTACATTAGACAATATATTCAAAGTTTCATTCTTATAATATGGAATTTTCACTGTTTCAAGCAAAGAAACAAAAAAACTTACCTGTGATAATGCATTAGATATAAAAGAATTACCAAATGAATAATTTCTACTGACTGTTGGATTGTCCACTGGTGTTGTCATCTTAGGAACCTCTACCTGATGTTCTTTCTATTGGGTGTCATCTATGTTCTTTCTCAAAGTGCCCATCTGGCTGCTATTTTTCTTTGGCACTTTGGCAAATATTACAGCATGCTTCCCTTGATCAACATTCACTGTCCTATTCCTTAATTGGTAATTTCTCCTTGCTTATGCTAAGGCTGCAATAGTACATGCTCTTTTCTCTTCATCTGTCATTTTCCTCAAAGTTGGGATTTTATCATCTGATAATATTTGTTATGCATTGCATTGCTGGTTTATCCTTCTTGAATCACTGTCTAGTATATATTAATCGTCAGAACTGTAATCATCATTTATCCAGAATGGCTCTATTGAGATTGTATTTACTATAGGTTGTTGATCTTCATCCTAATTTTCTTCATCGAGTAAACTTTGGGCTATAACCTAGTTTTCAAGATCACGTGGCAATCTACAAGCATCACACCATGGCTCACTTTCTATCAAATGGTTATTTCTCCTTAATGGATCTAGTATCTCCTTAGTGATGTTTTTTCTTTCAGGCTTTCCAACCTTCTAGTTTGTGTTATATGGCATGTCCTGCAATCTAAACTTGTCATTTCGATGAAATGGTGGTCTGTCATTTATGGCCTGTTTAGTTTTCAAATCCTTAAGAATATCCATGATTTATTTTAGATCATCCTTCTTTGGAGCCTTAGGGTTATACAATTTTACATCCTCTCTTTTTTTTTTACCCTCCCAATAACTTTCCTATCATTTTCAATAGTAAAAACAATTTTGAAGGCTTGTAGTAATGTGGCTGGCCCGTGTGACCTAATCTCATAATGAGTTTTGTTGTCGAAAGCACTTAAGTAAAAATAAATTAGGATAGAATCAATGGGCTTAATATCCCTTGGTATTCTATTCAACACTTTATTAAATTCTGCCACAAATTCATTAAATTTCATCTTAATGATGGTTAATTCATGGGATGTAAAAGAAGTGTCATTATGATCACCAAATTGTTCAATAAACCGAGTTGCAAAATCATGCCAGCTTGAGATTGATCTATCAAGGAGCCCTTTGTACCATTCACCAACATCTTCCACTAAGGACAATACAAACAATTTCATAAATACATCTTCATGGCATATTTCAAATTCTTCAATAGTATTCTTCAAATTGATAACATATTGTTCAACTGACTGTTCCATTTCCAATAAATTTAGGGATAGCAGTCCTCAATTAATTCTGACTAGGATTTGGATACCCTACTATACCATTAAAATCCAACTACCTATATCTCTCAATCACCATAGGTGCTCTTAACCCAACATTATGTCCACCACGATTGTTTATTCTTGGTCCATGATTTTGATGGTTCATGCCTCCTTGATTATTTCCTCTGTAGTTTTGACCACCATTATACTGGTTACCAATATTTTGATGTCTTGGGTTGCCACAATCATGCTTTCCTCCATTGTTCGGTTGTCTCCAATGGCCATATTTCTCACTACTATTTTTATTATTTCCATTTCTTCCCCTATTTTCTGGTTCAAACAATAGATTACTATGATGAGTGTTGAAAACTTGCTCTCCATTTTTCCTATGAGGAGGATTGTATCTAAAGGTCCTATCATCCCTTTTTGTCCTCTCTTCTTCAATTCTTTCTTCCATCATCCTCTCATCCTTCCATCTTTCTTCTCTTGGTCTTTCATCTTTATTTATTTTTTCGCTTGGTGAAGAGAGTTTTCTTCTCTCTATTCCCAACTTCTTTAATATTTCATCCGGTTGACTTCTAAGAGCTTTATCCATCTCTTCATCATCTGAGCCTGTATTAGACATGTCACAAAAAATAACATCCCATTTTTTATCCGTTTCTTCTTCATGCTTCATTTAATGTTGAGGATCATGCTCTTCCTTATCTATTTGGGAAAAAATATTACAATTTTCATCATTAGTCTCATGACTGTGATGACTAATGTGGGGACTTCTTCTTCATTGAAAAATCATCTTTCCATGTCAGGGAACTTCTTATATCCTGCAAATGCCATTTTTTAGCCTGAACTCTTATTCTTATTCAAGTTTCTTTTTGGACTTAACTCAATATGGTTGTTAAGTCCTTTATTAAGGGATCTTCTACCCCACATGTACTTTAAAGATAAGTGTCTAGGATCTTCACTTGCCCTTTTGAAAGACAAAGTATTAATCATAAATTATTGTAGACTCACCACCTCACTTAGAGGAAAATACGTTGTATTGTTCTTCTAGGTTCTTATCTCCAATAGAGTGCTTCTCTTATATCACCAAAGATTCTAGATAATTTCCTTACTCACTCTCCAACAGAGTCGCCAATCTGTTGGTTCCCAAAACCACAGATTGGAAATCGAAGAGTTTTGCCACTTCGCTTAAAGACTTCTCAATCAGTTTTGGCCAACGAACATGAATGATCACTTGATCAAATTCCCCTACACTTTAGGCTTTGATAAATTAAGGTGGGTAAACCTCTACCTCAAACCCAATTTGTTGGTTGGAGGATTTTTTTATAGCGAATTAAAAATGAGTGATCTCTCAAGATGGAAATGGTTCTTGAGGTGGATATATTGTAATTCCCACAACACTTAGACAATTTTTGAGTTATGAAATACTTGCTTTAAAAGGAAATTCTTGTAAAAATAAAATATTCATGAAAATTGAATATGATTTCTTGATTTATATTTCTCTGGAGATACTTGATTAAATTACCATCTTAGATCAATATCATACCAGTGCCTTATCTTTTTCTAATTATTACCAATTCAAATAAGTGACCCTTCGTATAACCCCGTGAGACAATTTTAATAACTTATTCTTACAGAAAAACCATCACTTTAGAGGCATCTATATGCATTAATAATTTAAATTTTGTTATTACAATTAGTCTTATGGATTTTAACTTCCTCACGAAATACCAATAAGACACAGTGACAACAAAATTTAAATTATTAATGCATATAGATGCCTCAGAAGTGATGATCTTTCTTTAAGAGTAAGTTATTAAAATTGTCTCACAGGTTATACGTAGGGTCACTTAATTGAATTGATAATAATTAGCAAAAGATAAGGCACTGGTATGATATTGATCTAAGGTCATTTAATCAAGTATCTCCAGAGCAATCTAAATCAAGAAATCATATTCAATTTTTACGAATCGTTTATTTTTACAAGCATTTCCTTTTAAAGAAAGTATTTTAGAATTCAAAATTGTCTAAGTGTTATGGGAATCACAATAGATCCACCTCAAGAACCATTGCCATCTTGAGAGATCATTGATTTTTAATCCGCTGTACAAAAGCCTCCAACCAACAGATTGGGTTTAAGGTAGAGGTTTCCCCTCCTTGGTTTAGCGAAGCCTAAAGTGTAGGGGAATTTGATCAAGTGATCATCCATGTTCGTGGGCCAAAATTGATTGAGAAGTCTTTAAGAGAAGTGGCAAAACTCTTGGATTTCCAATCTGTGGTTTTGGGAACTAACAGGTGGATTTGTGCCCATATATATTGAAAAGATGAAAAAAAAAATTGTTGAAATGATTTACTTGAATTTACTACCAAATAGCCTTTGTAGTGATCTTTTGGACCTTGATAAACCTGACTTTCCACAAAATAGCCAGCCCCCCACCCCCTGAAGCGCCAATAGATGGTGAGGTAATATATTTATATTTTTTCCATTTCGCAAATTGTTGATAGGATTTTTCATCTATGAATTTGGTTTCTTGTAGTAATATAATGTCTGATCCACTCACCTCAATTTGAGATTTGATGAGGTGTTTTTTGTTAGGGGCATTTAGGTCCCTAACAGTCCATGTTATAATCTTCATATCTTGTGTGAGAGCGCTTAGCTCTCAACAAAATAAGTTTATTATCTAGAGTAGTTTGAATTTTTGCCTTGATTTCCTCTTTAGTAATCTTGTGTTTTGAGGGCTTGCCTCCCATCCCTTTACTTTTTTAGGTGGACTAGTGTTTCTATCTTCAACGGGTGTGTGGAGAATAGAGCGGGGAGAGGGTTCCTCATCTTCTGTTTGGAGAGAAAAGGGGAGGTCTTCTATCCATTCCTGGCAGTCCTCTATTGGAAATACTTGAAGGGATGAAGAGGGATATTGGGATTGTGGGGTAGAGAACTCCATGTTGTATGATCGAGTTGTTACTAGAGTCCCATCCACTAAATGATTAAGCTTAATAATTGGATTTGATAACCCTATCGAATCATGTTTTCCTAGATGAGAAACCATCTTAGTCTTAGAGGCCTCTTTTGGGCATGATGCACCTTTAACACCTGATGAATCAACTAACTCTTTTTGGTGGTCTCTATTGCCCATATCTCCTTGTGCAAGCGGTTTTGAGGAAGGATTGGGGAGAATAATTTTCTGATAAAGGTTTGAATTAGGAGTTAGGCTTTCTACAAATCTCTCAATGGATTGAAAAAATTTAACTTGGAGAGTGTGGGATATAGGTCGGGATGAAGGATATCTTAACCCAAGCTAGAGATTGATAAGAAAGTGGATCAATTCCTGGTTCTCAACTTTCAATATATTTCTTTGTGACTTATCTTGCCCAATCTCAATAGCCCTGATGGAGGAGCTGGCCTGAGGGTCAAGTAAAAACAATCCTGCTAATGGTTGCTAAATGGAAATTTTCAGACAATTGGGTATTTATCAGTGGGGATCTTTAGGAGAATGAGAGAATTATGTTGTGTTGTAACTAAGAAGAGGGTAGCCTTGGAGACCAAGTCCTTACACACTATCTCTTCATCCTTTCTTGTTTGATGACATTTCGAGGTAAAATGGCCTAGATAGTTGATGTTATTTCAAACTGACATTGGATCTTCAATCACTACACTTTGATATCAAACCCCATAGAGATTAGATACTTCTGCCTCATTGGGGAAGATCTTGTTAAGATCTAACAAAACACAAAACTACATTGTGAGCTCTGTTTGTTCAAAGGGCCTCAAGTTATGTTTCAAGAATATTCCCGATTGGTTTTGCAACATTTCAGTCACATATAGGTCTTTGAATTCCAGTGGGATGGAGGAAAGGATATTGAGAATGGTGCAAAATAGATTGAGGATGCATGGGGATTAAAAATAGGAACCCATAGTTGTGAATGGAGGTCAAAATTGGCCATGAGTCACGATTTGGTTTTCTTGATGGAATCCCTATCATGTTGGTTTGAAAACACAACAATAAAAAATCCTTAACCATTAGCAATGTAAAAAACTTCACTTACTCCAGGCCATGAAGAACAACACCATTGCTTTAGATTGGAAAAGGGGGTATTCCAATTCGAAAACATATAGATAAGAGCTCTTTTGTGAAGCTCAAAAATTTGTGAGTTGAGAAGATCCTCCAAGAAGGTGAATTTAACCAATCCTTTTTATGAGATTGTGCCAATGTTGTGTGGGTGAGGGGCTTTTTCATATTCTCAACTCTACTCAAGAGGATTGAAGAAACTTTTGGAATCCATCTTTGTACTGTGAACATTTTTTGAGAGTGCTTACAAGATCATTTCCTTTGGGACTTGGAGCGACCTCCACACCCTTTATTCTTCTTTATGATATTACTTGAGAAGGGGAGTCTTTTATTCTGGGTTTGACTTGGTATTTTACCATGAGGGGGACGATTTGGAAAGGATGGGAGGGGAAAATCAGGAATGGTGGAAAATGGGGGAGATTTAGAAGTGAATCCTAGAGTGATATTGTTAGGTGTTTTTGTAGGGGATCACTTGACAACAGGGATGTTATTAGGGAACGAAGTAGGGGAGGGGGCCTAAAAACCCAATGAGGATTACCTTCAACCCTTTTATGATCGAGTGACCAAATATATGGAAGTGTTTGAGTTTCATGATATCAATGACACTTGCTATTGTCTTTCGTCTTGATCTAGATGTTTGCAACCCAATAATCTGAGCTTTACCATCATTTTTGTTGTGGTTTTTTCCCACTCAGACTCCAACATGTTTCCACGCCATAGCCTCAACCAAATCATTTGGATTCCATGTGTCACTTGAAAATATGGATGTTATTAGGGAACGAAGTAGGGGAGGGGGCCTAAAAACCCCAATGAGGATTACCTTCAACCCTTTTATGATCGAGTGACCAAATAAAGTGAAGGGTTTGAGTTTCATGATACCAAGGATACTTGGTATTGTCTTTCGTCTTGATCTAGGTGTTTGCAACCCAATAATCCAAGCTTTACCATCATTTTTGTTGTGGTTTGTTCCCGCTCAGACTCCAACATGTTTACACACCATAGCCTAAAGCAAATCATTTGGATGCCATGTGTAGGGCTTGGAACCTTGCTCCAAAAGGTCATTGAATACCTAGTTCAATCTGTCATTTATGGAGCCTCGAAACCCTAAACTTCTCCCTCTCAACTTGATTGATTATATTTGATTTGCAGGAGGAATGAATGAACAGAGGTTTATAATTTACATGCAGAGGCAACAAATGCATTGGCATGTGTCCAAAGATGAGGTATCCAAGCATAATTGATTAGCTGATAAACAATTTAAAATGCAATGTTAATAATGTGATGTAAACAATAATTAAATTCAAGTTAAATATTAAAACCCAATATTATTTGTTCTAAATACTCAAATTTTGAAAATGGTTTGAAATCAATTCAAAATCAACTAAAATCAAATTTGTATAATTATTTTGGATTTGGGCATTACAATACTACTTGAGCCTAGTGGCCAATTGAAGCCCACAAAAAAGTTCTCATCACAATTATTAAAAGATCATTTGGATTTGAAGAAACTAATTAGGAGGAACTTATACTTATATTATTGTAACTAAACTAGATGGCATATAAGGTGACCACTAGACACAATTTTCAATTGATGTATGGTTGGGAAACCGCAACACTAATGCAATACATATGGTTGAGCTTAATGGTAGCAATGAAAAATTGAATAGGAGATGCTAAGAGTTTGAAAGAAAAGCTCCCACACTTGAATAAATTATGTGTATAAAGGGTAATGACACAAGGGGCAACAAAAGTGATGCAACCGTGGGGCAGAAGATTTATTTTTCTGTCTCTTTAGTTATTTTTCGTCAATTTATTTTCGGATCCGAAATTTCTGTTTTTTTCGTACTTGTTGTTTCTGTCTGTAGGGAAATTTCGCGCGACATTTCGCAGGTCTGCGGGCGAACTTTTACCAATTTTTGTGAAACTTCGCGCGATACGGTGAGAAACTTCGCGTGGCTCGGTGAGAATCTTCGCGCGAACTTTGGCATCACTGGTCTGGTTTTGCATTTTTTGTCATTTCTTTTTTTGAGCACTTCTTCGCGCGACTTTGAGCGTTTCTTCGCGCAAAGTTTTCTGTTTCTTCGCGTGGGTTCTGTGCACTTCTTCGCGTATTATTGTAGCACTTCTTCGCATGGCATTTTAGCATTTCTTCGCGCGATCCGTAGAATTTCGTCGTGCGAAGTTTCAGTTTTTTTGCGCGGTTCTCTGTACTTTTTCGCGCTGCGTTCTGTATTTCTTCGCGCGAAGTTTGATGACAGAGACCTAGCAATAAGCTATTTTTGACCTATTTTATCTATTTTGCAGGTTTCAGGTTCTTTGCTAATATTTTGAAATTTTCTGAAAATTTTTGCCCATTTTTGAATTTTTTTTTTTGCAAAAGCTTGGATTTGAGGTATTTTTTCAAATCTCTATAACACTTGGATTTTGGGATTAAAATAAACCTCTTATGTGTTTGGCTTGAGTGTTTACATGCTTTCATAGAACACATTTCATTTTATGCTCTTAATGGGAA
>MU227808.1:1889445-1922956 GCA_018584345.1 Thuja plicata | reverse complement strand
AGTATCATAAAAAGTAAACATTTAAACAATAAAAACACTTGTAAATTTGTAATCATAGCATCATGAATCATGAATCCATGATCATACCATCATATACTTCAAGTTCAAGTTCAACATCAAAGATTCAGAACATTAAAATTAAATCATAACATCAGATTCAAGTATCACTGTTTGAAGTTCAACTAATGAATTAATAATTTATTGATATTCTTCTTCTTCATCATCATCATCTTCTATATGGAGCCTAATAAGACTCGAAGATTAATTTTTCCCCACTTTTATTGGTGCAGTTTCCACCCCAAATTATTAAATGGGAGTTTGGGAGCAAAGCCGCCAAGACGAGGTCAAGGGGCAGCGCCTCCGAAAGCTCAACCGACTTTAATTATTTTATAAAGGCATCGATAGTTATTTTCCAGCGGGCCAAAGTTCGGCAATGTCAAAAATTTGGGTTGTGGATGTCAAAAATTTATAAATTTTGCCAAAAAAAGTCTTAAACTCCTTCCGCTGGCGAAAATTCGGCAAAGTTCGTTCCAAGTTCGTCGTTTTCCGGCAAGTTCGCTTGGGTCCGAACTCATTGCTGGGTGGTTCAAACTTGGTCCCTGTGGACCGGACCCAGACCGGACCCACAGGCGGACCGGACCTGGACCACGAACCGGTTCGAACTTATCCTGGTCCGAGGGGGTCCAGGGGCGAACCCGGTATCTTAGATTTAACATGCTAGATTCCGATCTAAAAAGATACTCCAAAGACTAGGAAGCTTAATGCTAACTTTCAAGCGATGATTTTATTGGGATAGCCATTACTCTCAAATCTTAGCAAATTTAATTGAAATCTTTATTGACCAAAGTACTCAATTCACAACATTATTTATTATCATCTGAAACAATATTAATTTATGACTTGCAAGTTACTTTAATCAGCTGTACAAACTGTTTTTAGGTTCATCTTGTAATCAAATTAGAAAAGTGTAAGGTCCACTATCCAGACTCCAAATCTATCAAATCAACACTCAAAACAAAATGGCTTAACTGACATTTCACTTTATTATCTACAAGGAACAGCTTATATTTAGGTTGTGTGGTCAACTTACAAGATCATTTGAAATACCCATGTAAGTCAATAGCGTTGAACTAATAAATTTGTTATCTCCACTTGCACGCCATTCAAAAATGACTGCTATATAAAAAAGATTAGTGAACGCCAATGTACATGTATAATTGACATAGTTATGTGACTACTTTCCATCTCAGCTTTAGGCTTCAACGTCAACAATCCTAACTCTTTATGAACATTGGCACAAGTTTCTTGGTAGTTTTGAGTTGCCCTCAGCCAAAACGCAACAAGCTGTATCCTCCCAAGTTGAGGTAACAATAAATCTGCTTGTCAACCACCCTCACTTGCAGTAGTAATTTATTTCGGATCCAAATATCAGGTAAAGAGGTTTGCAGGGAACAAGGGTGCACAGGGATCAAGGGCATGCAGGCATGCAACTGTCAACAATATGTACAAATACACAAAATGTCAATCCAGGTAGTACTGGCATCTTTCATTGCACAAGAACCAATCCTGAATGATCTAGAAACATATTAGCCCAATTCAATCACAATCTCCCATTAAATTTTGCAGCCAACCTGGAACCTCACAGCAAGAGCATGAAATAGTTTAAATAAAAATACTACAATCTAACAAACACAAAATATTGCAAAGCTTTCAAAAGAACAAGAGAGCAACAATCAAGAATAACAAAAGATCCAAGCATCCTCTGGAGGCTTGAAATATTTTAAAAATTAGAACAAAACCAAGAGAGATGATTATGGCCCTTCAAATCATTTCTACTTGTATAATTCCCAATATAAATCTGGAGGGAGAAAAGAGTCAGCTTCCGGTATGAATTAGACGAGCATGGCCTATCCCAAAACAGAGCAGCAACATATGTCAATCTCAATTATCCACATACATCAGTTGAAACTTGTAAGCATAAACCAAAAGGCACAACACACATGCCAACGACCATAAGATATGATCCAATTCCTATATGGATCAGAGGGTAAAACAGCAAATTAGCTGGTAATTCACAAGTATGCAAAATACGAAAAATGAAACACTAAACTAAAAACCTAAATGCACAATCAAAGGTGTGGAAGACTTAGAAAGGAAGGTACGATATTAGATTAGAGAAGCTACGTACAATTACAAGTGTTAGGATAAGGTGTTGTACACCTTGCAAATGTTTATAATGTCTATTTTATTATTATGTGTGTGGTGCATGTTAACCATAGTTTAGTCATTAATAATAATACTTTATGTTTTGGGTTGTTAAGGCAATGTAATTACAAATGGTTCTCGAACAATTGTAGGAAGTTATAGGAACCGACAGTTGGTATGCTCAACCAGCTGTCGGGTGCTTTATATATGTAAGACTGGCACCAAGAATGGGTTACTTGGGTGCAGACAATACATGGAATAAAAGTTATATCATTCTACCAATATTATGTGCAATGTGTTAATGTTGAACTATTGTTTATTCATGTTCAGGTTGAATCTCTGTTACTCTGTGCATAAAACTAGATATCCGGAAGGAAGTAAACATTTCGGCGCCCTTGCTTGATTGAACTTGGAGGTCTAAGGAAAGGCAAATAGGAGGGATGGCGGAATAATGGGCCACACCTTCGATCAACAAGTACTAGTGACTAACAGTGACGCTAAGGACAACAGGGAAGTAACCCGAGAAGATCAGTTGATGAAGGACTTGATTCAAGCGTGGGAAGTCTAAGTTGATTAGTACGTGTACCGAGAGGCTCGAGAGAGAGCGGTCCCGGCTGATACGGTACGTGCCAAACTCATGATGCACACTCTAGTGTATGATCTTCTAGGAATCCTTCCAAGGTTGTTGGCTTGCAACTTGATTGAATTCAAAGAACAGCGAGAGAGACAATGAAAACAACAGATACAACAGTATGAGGACAGGAACAGGAGAAAGGAGCGTGACACAAACAGACGGCGTACCGTCGGCAACTCCACTAAATAATGCCTCTTCTGCCAAACAAGGACAAAAGGAGACGTACTAGGAGAGAGAAAGAAGAAGAGAGAGGAGAAGCATCTGCGAGAAGATCTCTCTGTATCAAGGAGCCAAGTGAGAGGCGACAACGGTTGCAAAGAATCATCAAGGAATCTCAAAGCCCACCACGAAGCAGAAGCCAAAGTAGCGGGAGGCTTAGGCCCACTGGCAAGGAAGGCAGAACACAACGTATGAGGCAAGAGTGGGAGGAAATTGCCAGAAACCTACCACTCCTCGACGAGGTAGGAGACGACCTTGCCAACCAAGTGAGCAATTGTTCAGTACGGGTAGTGACCAACGAGGAAAGTTTGGAGTCTAACTCCATATGGAGCGAATCGTCTATGCACTTTGCACGTGACGAGGACGGCGAAGAAAGAAACTTCCAGAGGGAGGTAGCAGAACTATTTGAGAACACCCTATTGGGCATTGAGAATTTGGTCATATCAGAGGAACCAAGGATAGGGAGCCTGAACATAAAACTTTGGGGAGAAAGGAGTACTGGTACGAAGGAGGTGACCAAGGTGCGAACGACGCTAATGGAAGGGTTGAGAGCTCATGCGTGGCGGAGGGTGCAAGTGAGGCACAAGCACGCGAAGAAAGAGCCACTCCACGCGGGTCTGACACGCACAGTGTCGACCAAACCAGAAAGATGAACACCCCAGAGAAGTAGAAGCCCCCTAAATTCACAAGGGATGGATCAAAGGACCCTCCCTGCCATTGTAGAATGTGTGTGACCATATGGGAGGCCAATAGCGAGGATGATCACAACTATTGGTTAAAGGCATTCCCTACCACCCTACGGGGAATTGCCATCGACTGGTACACAAACTTAACGAGAGTATACAAAACATGGAATGACTTGAAGAGGGCATTCGAATACGAAATTAAACTACTACGAGATGACGACAAGATAGTAGCAGAAATCTATAATACGAGACAAGGAAAAAATGAGACCATACGGGCCTACAATCGTAGGCTGAGAGAACTACTTGGTAAGTTGAAAAACCAGCCAGTCGACAGGCTAAAAAGAGGTGGTTTATCGAAGGACTGATTCCTTCTTTGCACAAGAAAATGAAAGTGGTACCCCTTCCTACGCTGACGCTTATAATCGGGCAATGGATATCGAGAGTGAGAACAAGATGTCATGAGAGAAGAAAAAGGCCAGCAATGACGACAGTATAGACGAAAGCATTGATGGAGAATCTAAGGCCATACAGGCCCTCAGAAGGGACATGATGCGGATGATGGAGTTGAGAGTCGAGAAAGAAGGTACCAGGGATGGCAAGGAATTGTGGTGTACCGACTACAAGGTCAAGGGCCACACAAAGGCGAATTGCCCAAAGAAGTCCTTCTACAACATCTGCCAAGTACTGCGACACTCCATTAAGGAGAGAACGTACAAATTGAAAGCTAGGAGCACCCAAGTGCTCTTCACCTAGGTAGAGTAGGCAACTCCACCAGCCACACCACCCAAGCCAGCTACAAACTCTAATGCCTCACCAAGTGGATATCGCAACAACCGGCGAGGGAACAACAACAACAATAATAGCAATAACAATACACCTAGAAGTTGGATCCAGTACGATGTGAAGGGGCAACCCGTGATCCAATGTTAGAGATGTAACGACTGGGGTCACTTCGCACAGGATTGTCACAGCAGGCAAGGACGTGGAAGTTTGTTGTGCAAATGGTGTGGTCGAGGCAACCATGAGGACATTGACTGCCCCAAGCAAAAAGGGGTAAGCATGCTAGACATAAGAACCCTAGAGGAGGTGTTGGCAATCACCCAGTTGCAGGCCAAGAAGGCGTCATACCCTGATCCCTGTACAGAGAAGGAAAGGATGAGGGAAGCCAAGGTTGATATCAAATGGGTAATGGAGGAGGAACGAAGAACGTCACATGACACTGCCAGCACTCCCCTGCGGTCAGAGTCCAAAAGGAACATTATGCGGCAGATGTTGCAAGCCACCCTACCTATATAGGTGTTGGACCTTATGGAGACCATGCCACAATTGAAGGTGGTCATTACCAATGTAGTTGTTAACAACACAAACGACTAGGACAATGGCAAGCTGACGAAGGAACAGAAAGACGGTCCCACTGATCCGATTTTGCTGGTGGTTAGCGTCGAGAGGAATCCGACTGTGGTAGAAATGGAAATAATGGGACGAAGACCAACAAACACTATCGCAGACAAAGGATCTAGCGTAAATGTATTGTCGAAGGAGACATGGAAAGCCCTCGGCAAGCTGACACTCTGGCCGCCAACCTTCCATTTGGTGGGTGTTGACCAACACGGCATCAAACCAATTGGAACACTCAAGGCCCAGAAGGTAATCATTTGTACCCAACAATTTTCTTGGACTTCGTGGTCATTTCGTTGGGGAAGGCGTACGATGCCCTTCTTGGAAGGGGTTAGTTGATCATAGCAAAGGTGAACCACAACTGAAAGAACTCACTCTTTATCGAGAGTGACAAAAGAAAGTACATAATTGACTTGTGGAACCAGGCAATCAACCAGGAATTGGCATCGAACTCAGAGTCCGAAGGAGGGGAATTTGACATGGAAGGAGGGATGCAACCCAATGACGAGGGAATATTGAAACTGGGAAATTGTTCAGAGGACGAGACTAGTTCCCTCAACAGGTTGTTTCATTGGCAAATGGAAGACAATGAAGTCTTCCACCCAAACTGCAATATGTTGGGAATTGAAGTAGGGTCAAAGAGTGATACTTTTCCTCTCGAGTACGACGACTACAAGGAAGGCGTGGCAAGGGTGGATGACACATCGTCCCATCAATTCGAGAAGGACAAGGCAGTTAAGTATGAAGAACCAAACATACAGAAGGTAAACCTAGGAAAGGAAGATGATTCGAAGGTCATCTTGGTCGAGGATGACTGGGACCCCGTACTCAAGGCAGCTGCATTCATAATATTCTTGGAATATAAAGATGTTTTTGCCTGGACGTACAAGGATTTGAAAGGCATACCACCAGAGTTGTGTACACCGGATTCCTCTCGTACCAGGTGCAAGACCCGTACGGAAGAGGTCGTACCGTATGAATAAGAACTATGTTGCCAAGGTACAAGAAGAAATAGAAAAGATATTGGAGGCAGACATCATTTTCAAGGTGTAGACAAGTGAGTGGGTGTCGCCCATTGTCATCTCCCTGAAGAAAGAAGCAAATCAAATCCAGATCTAAGTGGATTTTAGATGTCTCAACGCAGTTACCAACAAAGACCCCTTTTCCCATTCCCTTCACTGACAACATATTGGAGGAGGTGGCAGGGCATGAGATGTACTCGTTCATGGATGGGTTCTCGGGCTACAATCAAATCAACATTGTGAAGGAAGACAAATTAAAAACCACATTTGTGGTCGAAGACGGGGTGTACGTGTACAACAAGATGCCCTTCGAGCTATGCAATGCCCCCGGGCCCCGCCACATTCCAGAGAATAATACTACATATAATTGCCAAAATTTTGGTTGGCAACTTCAAAACCTTCCTCGACAATTGGTCCATATACAATGGGAAGGAGACTCATCTCGTGGCACTAAAGGAGTGCACGGAAAGATGTCAAGAGCACGACTGGCACTCAACCCAAAGAAATGTCGAATTATGGTATTGCAGGGTAAGTTGTTGGGTCACATAGTATGCAAGGAGGGATTGAAGACTGACCCTGACAAGATAGGGGTCATCATCCAAATGGAAAGGCCAGAGGATGTGATGGGTGAAACCTTCCTCGGACATGTGGGCTACTACCGACAATTTATCAAAGGTTTTGCCCAAACATCATTTCCATTAGACTGACTAACTAGGAAGGGGGAACTCTTAGTGTGGGAAGCAGAACAGGAGGCATTCAAGGAGCTGAAATCTAGAATGGTAAGTGCACCCATCCAGGCGTACCCCAACTGGGACAAGGAATTGCATGTGCATGTGGATGCCTCCAACTATGCCATCAACGCCATGTTGGCACAAGCTGGTTCGGAAGGGTTGGATCATCCTATATTCTTTGTCAGCCACCTGCTCTCGAGGGCCAAATGGAACTATAGTACAATGGAGAGGGAAACACTTGGAATGGTATACTCTGTTCAAAAATTCTGACACTACCTACTCGCCACGACATTCACATTTTACACGGATCAACAAGCTTTGGTGTACTTGGTGAACAAACCAATCATACAAGTAAGGGTGAGTAGGTAGTTACTCCTCCAAGAGTTCACCTTCAATATTGTGGTACAACCCGGGAGGAGCCACGTCATCGAAGATCAGCTCTCAAGGATCAAATCAGGCAATCAAGGAGTAAATGAGGACTTTCTAGATGCCCACATATTCCAGATTGCAGCCTTACCGCCCTAGTATGAAAACATTGGCCAATATCTATCCACTTCCACATTTCCTCGGGACATGCCGCCAAGTGAAAGGAGGAAATTGACCCTAAAATGCAAGACATTCCAACTCATCAACGGGTTGTTGTACAAGACGGGGTCGAACCAAGTCCTCCGACGATGTGTAATGCAAGAAGAGATACTTGGGGTGCTAAAGGAGTCGCACGAAGGGTTGGCAGGAGGCCACATGGGGCCGGATGCCACCGCATGCAAGGTATTGCTCACACGACTGTGGTGGCTGACCCTACACATGGATGCTCGAGAATGGGTATTAGGTTGTGATACTTGTCAAAGGCCAAGCAAACCATTGAAATGGGATTTCATGCCCTTATTCCCTTTGTAGCCATAGGAATTGTTCGAGAGATGGGGTCTCAATTTTGTGGGACCCCTAAAGGTGAGAAACATGCACAGGTGTTGGTACATAGTGGTGGCGACGAAGTACCTCACAAAATGGGCAGAGGCAAGGGCACTACCAAACAACACCGCACTCAGTATGGCGAGATTCTTGTACGAGCAAATTGTGACCCAATTCGGCATACCATTTCAAATCACAAGCGACCGAGGGGTACATTTTGTGAACCCCGTAATCCAAACAATGACAACGAAATTTAGAATATTCCACAACCTCTCAAGTCCATACTACACTAGAGCGAATGGGCAAGCTAAATCAACAAAGTGTTGGTGTCAATTCTGAACAAGACAAGCGGAGTGGAATAGGAAGATTGGGAAGAGAGGCTCCCTGTCGTACTGTGGGCATACCATACCACATACAAGGTGACCATAGGGCACAACACCCTTCCAGCTAATGTATAGGCAAGAGGTTGTGGTACCGACAGAATACACTGTACCAAGCTTGAGAATTGCAGTAGAAAACCGGCTCGAGGATGTTGAGAGCTTGAAGGAACCGACGTGGCCCAACGGATAAGGAATTTTTGGCACGATAAGCATCTTCAGCGGATGAACTTCCGGCTAGGACAGTTAGTACTCAAGTACAACGGCCATAACGAACTTTGACATGGGAAGTTCTGAGCTCGTTGGTTGGGACCATATAAAGTCAAGAAAGTGGGATTGAATGGGTAGTTAAACTATCAATATTGGACGATAATCCTATCAAAGATCCAGTGAATGGCTCAAAAGTCAAAATTTACAAAGAAAGAAAAGGCAAAACTAGCAATCAATATGCTTGGATATGCAACCAAAGGAGACTGGACAATTGGATGTAGTGAAGAGATTGAAGAAGATCCAGTTATCACAGAGGAAGCATAAAACCACACCTGGGCTAGGCCAAAACCATGATGTCACCAGAGGAGTAGCTAGCGAGGAAACATGTCGAAGTTGTTGTCATCCCCTAGGTACACAAACATCTCATAAACACACTGTTTGGCCCACCGGCATTATGGGTGGGAATAAATGGCAACTGGAGGTGGAAGGCACCCTACGAGGGAAGACAAAAAGGCTATGTAGCCTATGGTATTTAAGAGGAGGCCGAAGAAAAACGCAAGATGGAACAAGCAACAAAGGGAGAAGTTCGAGAAGAGGATTTGGAGGAGGAAATTGACCTTGAAGAGCATGGTGCCACTCTGGGACCATGCCTAGAAATGGTTGTAAAAACGGATGATCTATTCATCGCAGAAGGAGATGGATACATTGATCACATCGTCCAAAAGTGTGTCATTGAAGGAAGTGAGCCCCATATTGGCCCACATCCAATGCACTGTGGAAAGTAATACCAAACCCGATTGGGCCCCTGATGGTGAACGGAGTAGTATGGTACCAAAAATTATGATGGCCGATACATGGATGGGAGCTATAAGGCTGTGGGACCAACAAGTCGATAAAATATTCGACCTTGAATATATGGTAACTTGCTGTGAAAATGAATGTTATGAGATGCCTCCAGGGACTTGCATGTGGCAGTACACATATAAAGTCAAGGTCCACAATAGTGAAGAAAAGGGGACAAAACAGAGACTGAGTGAAGAAAACAAAGAACCGTGGAAGAAGTGAAAAATTGGAAGGGAGAAACGAAGCCAAAAGGTTACAAAAATTAGGAAAAAGCATCTGCGACAAAATAAAAAATTTAAAGGGAAACATACGAAGGCGAAACAAGGATGCAAGGGATCACAAGAAGAAAAATTAAAAGGTACGTCGTTTTGTAAAAAATTAAAAATTGAGAAAATTAAAAAACAAAAAATCAAGATGGAGATGAAAAAAAGGAAGAAATTATTTTTTACAAAGTTGATGTTCGAAAGCATCATACAAAAGGGGGTTATAAGTTGAAACCAAAGTTTTTTATAAAATTGAAATACGAGGCTAAAACCCTAGCAATGTGGCATACAAATACAAAAAATTATGGAAAGAAAGAAAATGCAAAAGTGATAAGTGTCTAAGGCCAAAAACGAACGAAGGAAGAGGAAGAAGCCCAGAGTATTACAGAGAAGGTAGTGCGTACTCTGAGGAAAGGTAGAGTTGGGAAGACTTCAACCCTCCGGTTGTACAGAGGACAGCAACTACAAGCAGACACTGTATGGTCGTACATAAGGAAGAGGCAAAGGTTGAACAAAGGTGTCATACGGTTGTACAATGAAGGGTAGCTTCGGCAGTATAGGAAGAATTGGTCGTACAAGAGGAGTCAGTCGTACGGGTAGAGTTTGGCCGTACAAAAAGAAGTGGCAGCCACGAGAGTAGTCTGTACGGTAGAGGAAGGAGACGACCGTACGGGAGAGGCAGATCGTACGACAGTGGCAGGAGGAACCCCAGGTCATATGGTGGAAGTGAGAGATTGCAGGTGGAAGAAGAAAGTAGACAGTAGTGCAGAAAAGACTAGACCGTACGGTAAAGACAGGGTATTGTACGAACAGCAGGAAGGAGTGATCATACAACCTGGGCAAAAATTGACAAGATTGTGCAGGATGGTGAAGGGTAGTTATAAAAACCCTAGTACGGGAAATTACGAGATCAAGTATAAAGCTGGAAATGACAAGAAAAAGACATTGTAGGCAGGTATGGCCACTTCAAGCAGTAAGAAGAAAATACGAGGGAAGGTGCAAAAGGATGAGCTAATGACTGTGCAAACCCTTACATTCGAGTGCGACCGACAGTGAGTGCAGACGTGGTGGGAGAGCACTCTAGACAACCACCAAGTGAAGGAGTCCCTGGGAAAGGTTGAGGTAGACAGAATAATCCTAATGCTTGTGTTTAATCTTCAAGAGTTTGAACTAGTATTGCGGTCCATGGTAGCAGGGTATGACTGCCATACCCACAAGTCGATAGTCAACTATTTCAACCATACAATGGTACTTTTATTTTGGCCAAAAGAATTCACAAAAGTATTTGGAGTGTCGTCAAAGGGTTGTTTGGCGATGAAACCCTCATCGAAAAATGTCTTCCCAAGAGAAGGAACTATTGCTTAAATTGGTGTGCAGGCCCGACCTTTCCCCACGAGAATGGGATAGCCTATGGAGCAGTAACAATAGTCGAGCACGAAAGAAATCCTTTATCATCTCTGTCGAGTGGAAATGTATCGTGGATTTGATGAAGAGCGAGCTTACAGGAGCTAGCAAGCCATCCGATATTGCCAAATGGATGGTCAAATTAATGAATGACCTTAGAAATGGAAACATATACAACTGGGGTCAGGTATTATCAGAACGCATAGGGGAGTTTCTTCATCTCAGACATAAAACATTCTACATGCCACACCATGCTATTGCATTGTTTTTGGAAGCATTGAGGACAGGTGCCACCAGACCAGTGGAGGAAATTTGTACCAGCTAGCAAGGTGGATCCATACAGACTGACCATGTATTACTGGATGCATCTCGACACTCTTACGGCTAGTGGCAAAACAAAACCCCTTTGGAAGAGAGCCAGGCGGGAAGTGACAGCAAGTACAGAAGAAGGGGATGAGGACAGAAAGGAAGAAGAAGATACAGTGGTAGAAGAGACAATGGCAGTCTCTTCCTCGGAGAGTGGGAGCATGGCAGAGGAAGGGTTTTGCATGGCACCGTACGGAGGAGGTAGTGCCGAGGCAAAGGAGGCAATTGGAGGGGAGAGTGAAGCCGTCAGAGGGGAGGATTTAGTTGGAGGGGAGAGTGAGGAAGGAGTGGTCGTTGCAAAAACAACATCAGAGAGGATCGTACCAGTGGTGGCCGACTAGGGGGCCAAACGGTCTTCACCCTGACACAACTCTCACCTACCGCGCACTTGGTCACGACGAAGGGAGCATGTCAGGTCCATCAAACGCACAAGGTGGTCGACTTGAGGACACACAGGCCACTCTGGTAGCATTGGTGGTAGCATCTGCCTTCGGAAATGTTACCCCCACAATCGAGGGTTCGGCCCCTATGGCGGAGGGTTCGGCTCCTATGACCGAAGGATTGATCCCTACGAAAGAGGGTATGGCCCCTACGACCAAAGGATTGATCCCTACGATAGAGGGTACGACCCCTATGGCCGAAGGTCCGGGTATTACGACCGAAGGGGCAGACCGAGATCCAGGAGAGGAGTATACCACAGTGGTACATCATTGTATAGGAGATGGAGACATGCTAGGCAGGGATGTAGTACAAGTGCCTGAGGGGATGGATGACGAGATTGAGATGGATAGTCTCCTGGAGAGGATTGAGATGGGGGTTGGTGATATCCCACCACCATCACCCACATTGTTGATGGTCCAGCACACAGAAGAGACCGAGGCAGGGCAGAAGCAAACGGAGGTGGCACCACTAGCAGTGCAGGGGGAGGTCATTGAGATAGAGGAAGGTAGCACTCACTAGGAGAATATTTCCCTACAGGAGACGTTGGGCAAGAGGTCACTCAGGAGGAGGCTTCCATTCGGGTTTTCGAACCCCATAGATAGGATGCCCTTGCATTTATCCAACAATATCTAGCAGAGCTGGAAGGGGTGGTTATGGCAACACGTGGGGTGGCAGACCTCACTAAACAGTTGGACATGGGACCTATTGGCTAATAGATTGGGCTTCAGTAAAATTTTGACTCTTTGCCCCTAAAAGTGTATCTATCAATCAACAGTTGAGCGAACTGTGATAGTTTCTCCCTGAATTTTAAAGGGTACAGCTCCCTTTTGTGAATATGCAATATTTTTTATATCTAACTAATCAAATGGGTATGCTTTTAACCCAAAAGCAGTTAAGGCATTGACAATTACACATCACCATGAGATAATTGCAAACAGTAAATTGCAACATTTCTATCAAAACTTTTATATATGCATGAAATTAATTCCCACCACCACTATCCTCACACAAAGATGAAAACAAAATGCTGGTCCTAAAATTATAGGCAGATTTACTCTACTGATAGCAATAATAAAATGTATAGCAAGTAAATAGTATAAAGAACACAACATATTGAGCAAAAACAAAGTTCTACTTCAATAAGATTCATTCACCTAGTAGCATTCATTGATCACCATTCAGCAAAGAAAGAAATTTTATGTCATGAACAACAGTAGTCCCAAAATTTCAGTCTCACTTAGTTATCAAAGTAACAGGGGAAATTCTGAAACAAACTGTCGATCCCTTGCATTATCATTCATTTCAATATAAATAGTCTTTTCCACTTCCCAAAGAAATTGTACACATCTACTTTAATTGATGACCTTTTTTAAATACAAAATAAAATTAAGTTCTTTAAATACATGATATTAAAACATAAGAGAAATGATAAAAATAGCAAATATCAGACGCATGTCACGGTGCTTCCCCTTTGCCTTCCTTTGTAGGTGGTTCTTGAGTTGCCTGTTTCTTCTTGTATGCCAGCAGGGCAGTTACAACTACTGTAATCTTGTCATGTTCAGGAATGACTACATTTGTATTCCTGATAGACCAGTACACCAGTTGTTCCTTAATCTATTTTGCTTCGGCAATGAATGTTAAGCACCACGTCATGGGAGCATCAATTCTTGCCAGATTCTTGAACTCATCCTTACAGAAAACGAGGGGATCATTCATAGCATCAATGTTATGCTGATATTGCTTCTTCAAATCCATTGCAGTGACAATTCTTAAATTGTCCTTTTGCAGTTCATAGCCAAGGTTATTAAAATACTAGATTATTTGCTCTATCATTTCCTTGGATTCATTTAGGAGCTTGTTCATATTTGTTACACTTTTCTATACACACTCACATTTATAAATTATAACCCAAACTGAACATATATTTCTGGAGGGGTTCAACAAGTGATTGTATGAGACCAAGGCCTATAGCAGTTGCAGTTCCCATGTCCATTATTTTCTTCTATGTTTCGTAGATTTCTTGTGTGTAACTCCTTCCATTTTTGTCACTCTTATCTCTGATACCACAACATTTTTGGCCAATACCAAAGCATCATAAGACTCACTCAACCTATCAATAAAGGTAGGTCTCAATTCTTCAAATCTTCAATCCATTCTCTAGTGATTTTCCCAAATAGGCTATCAATTTGTAATTGAGAAATCAATTCCTTATTCTTATCTGAAGTGGGATCCAAAATGGCACTAGAAGTGCTCAGCGTTTGGGAAGACAGGGGTGTCAACAATGACTTCAGGCTCTCCGAGAGTAGTTCCACCATGGCCTTCAGTTGATCCTTATCTAATTTCTTTCTCAATCCTCTTCTTCACTCTGTCGTTTGAAAACTGCCATATAGATAGGTCTGCATCTAAATCTGGGTCACCTATATCAATCCTGGTAACATTAAAATCTGAAGGGGTAGTTGTACTAGGCTCCTTTTGAACCTTGGGTTGAGCAATTTCCAGAAACACGTGGCCTATATTCTTATCCTCTACAAGACTAGAGGTAGTCTTTAATTTCTTGGCCTTGGGCACTGAAGAACCATGTAGTACCTGATCCATGGCATCTTTTGGAAGAAACTTGTCAGCTTCTCTCTTCCTCTTATTATCTAATGTGGCTTGAAGCCATGAAGGAGTTGCTAGGACTTGTGATGCAGCTTTTAAGTCATCAAGAGACAAGAATAGAGTCCTCTTAAATGGCGGGGTGGTAGTATTTGAAATTTGTATAGAGAAGGGAAATGCCTTTGTTGTCTTACCTGAATTAGGATCGGCCTGCTGAGTCTTGAGTCAGCTGCTTCCCCTTTCCTTCTGAGTCTCCCTTGTCAGGAACCTCATCTTCAGTCAAATCAATAGCCGGCAAAGAGCCTACTCCACAAGTGGGGGAATTCCCGATCCCTTTTTTGGTGGTTGTCCATCACCACCTCCAACAGAGCCAGATGGGATTCTGGCTTGCACGCTTGAAGTGGAAGTTTTCTGAACGAGGGGAGGCATTGATCCTTGACCAAATGATGTCGAAATAGTTGTGGTTGTATCTCCTTTTTCCCCTCTCTTCTTTACTAGCCAAGATTTAGTCCTTTTGAGAACGGGGGTTGTTCTCACATCCAAGTCATCAATCTCAGAGGCATAGATGGACTACTCGCCGAAAACTTGACAAGTGGCTAAAAACTCGCGAGTTTTTTTCCTTGGCGAGTAGTTACGACTTTTACTCGCAAAAAATACACGTTGAGTTTTTGCCAAAAACTCGGCAAGTTCGTGTTTAAAACTCGGCCGCCTATGCATAAAGGTGAAAAACGGCACAAATGAGTTTCATTTCATCATTTTGTGACTTGTATTTTGTTGAGAGGGTGAAAAATACTCTTCCAAACACTTGCAAACTGATTTCCATCGATTTGAAGCGGATTTGAGGTGGTTTTTCAAGAAAATTCAGATTCCCAAGTAGGTTTTCTGATTTTCTTTCTATGTTATTTAAAACATTTTATTTACTTTTTGTTGCATCTAGATGAATAGAAAATCATTCCTAAGTAGTTAAAAATTATTTTGAGTCATTGGAACAAGATTTAATACTATTTTTGACAAGTTTTGTTGAATCTTTCACTATTTTTTTGAAGAATCTCTAGTTTATGTCAGCCTTGTAGTTCATCCAATTGTGAGCGCAATTGAAGCTTGTTTAAGGCCATCCACACGAAGAAGAGGAACAAGTTAGCTCAAAAACGCCTAAATAACCTTGTCTCTGTGCAGTATAATCTTCGGTTGCACATAAGGAAGGTACAGGAAGCAGCAGCTAGTCCAATTGATTTGGATGATATAGATCTTTATAGTGATTGGACATCACAGGAGCAACCTCCATTGTTTACAGAGGATGACATCAATGATTTGGAGAGGTAGGCTATGGAGGAGGGGGGTGGATTCGGTTTCACATTGGATGACATTGAGGAGGATGAGGAGTCATTACCAGTGCCAGGAGAAGCTAGAGGCATAGCTACATCCAGGATGGAGGACGAGTCACAGCCTGAGTCATACATACCGAACGAGGAGGCACGGTCACACCCAGTGCAGACTTCTAGGACTAGACCCTCTAGTTCTACCTCTCCCTTGGTTTTTACTAGAGCTGGGAACAGGAAGATGTAATTGAAATGATGTATTTACTTTTAGTTTTACAAAAACTATTTACTATTTTGCTTCCAGCCATCAGCATTCCTCAGGAGAATGCAATTTTGTACCCACTTTGCATTTAAATATATCTAGGCTTAGCTTGTTTCTTTTGGGTTCTCATTTATTGACGCATTGGACGCATCTTCTCATTGAATTTTGCAAAAAAAATGCAATTCAAATTAAATTTAAGCAACTTTTCAAGTTCCCGAGGTTTTTGCCGAGTTTTTGTTTAGGCCTTGGCGAGTTTTTGGTTTTGGGGAGTAGTTTAACTATGCTCAGGGGCATCCCAATTTATCTATTCCAATGGACTATTTTGTATCTTTGCAAAATAATGGGGATCAATTATATCAAAACCATCATCCAGATGTCAACAATGTCAAATGGGAGACAATACTCTCGGATTTGCTCAATGGTCAAATGGGACCAAGCTCTCTTTCGCACTTGATATTCATCCGCACAATTAGCCTAGTGGTCTTCCAATATGGGACTATGATGATATGTCAATCCCAGGTGTAGGTTATCTTTTACAAAATTACTCAGGTCAAATTGTCCCCTTATAACATCATAGGTTTCCATTGTGTACTTGCCTGTTGCTTTGGTAACATTGATAGCATTCAAAGACAACTGGCAAATGTATGCTCCTAATTGAATTGGAAAAGGAATCCTGACTTCGTGCCTTTCTGTGCACCTTTTGTTCACTTCACAGACATGTCTGCATATTTCAACCATTATTATTTTAACATCTGCGTACCTAGGTAGCTTCCAAGGGAAATCGTTGAATGCACCAATTCTAATATAGGTAAAAGTAGGAAATTGGATGAAGTAGTTACTGTAGGTTTGGATCAACACGGATACTTCAGGAGATATCCTTTGTTTGAACACCCCTGCAGTTCTCTAACCAATTTCATGGTGAATGTGTTATTCACCCTCCTGAAATTAGCATAACTATTATGTAATTGCAAGCTGGGATAGAAATCATATAGATGAATCTGTTCAGAGGGGAGGTTGTGATCAGTTGATGTTTTCTATTACTTATTATCTCCGCCCAATCAAGGTATACTGACCCAACACAAATCATCTGCACAAAGAACATCCATTCATCTAGGCTAATAGTGTCCTCATCACCTCTCAACCTGTGCAAGAACACTATGATGTCTGTGATTTCGCCCTTAACAGATGTATGGAGGATTGTTTTTGGTAGCTTGGAATGGCCCTTTCTTGCTAGAGAGAGCCAAATCTTTGAAATTTTCATTCTATAGACGCCCTTCTTTAGACTAAATTTGCTCTGAGATGAAGTGGAATCCCACTGCGCATACTCACCCCTTAATGGTAATCGAAAGAAATTTTGTACTCTCTCTATTGAGGGTGATGAGCACCTTTCTGTCTTGGGTTTTAATCTCCCTTGTATCCGGACTGTATCTATTTATACACTCCATAATCAAGTCCTCACTTTGCACGGCAACAGGAAATCTGATGGCCTATAACAATCCACTTTCTACCAGTTTCTGAGTGATTGGGTGCATATTGGGTTGTCTGATCCTTCCCCTGAATTCCCTCAAATTGACATGTCCTGATTTCATATCCCCAATCTCATCCAAGGAACATTCGAGCCCATTTAAATGGTCATACCCGGGATGTTTGAACCTCGTGATTATTTCAATCTTAAAACCGACAATCTAACCACCTCAGAATTAACCAAAATAGAACTGGAATAACAACAGGAAGCAATATGAACTTATTGGTTTGAGTTATTGTTAACCGCGGACAAAACGCTTGATGCCCTAGCCTTCTCCTTTATCACCAATTCGATCCTTGCTAATTGATTAAAATCTACCTTCAAATCCTTTATTAAGATCTTAATTGCATTCGTGTTGATGTGGGTTTTATGACTCACCAATAGTAGAACAAAATACCAAAGTATCTTATCCTCTCTTGATCAAAGTACCGTGTGTGCTAAGATTGCAAAAGATCATACGGGTCACTCCAAGGTTCCTTTCGTGTCAGGTCTTGACCGTGGATAAGCGCAATGGTTGATGTGATTTGTTGTTAATCACAAGAGGCCTTACGTTTGCAAACTTGAGATTGATTTCAGATCATACTGGATGGGAGCTATCGAATGATTGCAATGAAGTGCTAAATTTTTTTGGATTTTCAGAATATGCGGAAAGCAAAGGGAAAGGGTTCAAGAATTCCAATCTACTCCTAAGGGCAGTGACAACAACAGATTCTACTTTGGTGGACAAATTCCAAATAACCAAGTTCTGCTTCGCCAAGTTAAACTACAACTACATGTGAACCAGTGCAATCTTCAAGGGGTTATGCAATTGATTTTCATATCACAACGAACACCATCAGAATGAACAATGTACGTTGAATGAAAGAAGTTAAGAACACACAAAGGTGAGGTTCAGGCTAACTTTGCACGACGACTTACAATCAGTAAACCGTCAAAAGTATGAACAAGAATTCATCAAAACACCATTGCATTATCCATTGAAATCACAACACTTTATCTAACAAACTAATCTAAAATGAGGGAATAAGAGAACAAGCAAGAACTAAAACACTTCAAGTAGTCACCAAACTTCAATGAAAACTTTATTATCTCAGTAGCTCATAGCAACAATCTCAGAATTCCACTGCTTAAAAATGAGAAATGAGGCCTTTAGATAGGTCCTCGAATACAACAGGTGGTCCAGATCAAAACAATAACCGATGGCCTAGATTTTACAACCTCAACCCTAGTTAGGGTTAGGGCAAAGAAAAGAGAATCTTCATTAATGCAAGGGTCCACATTGACCAATCAAAAGGAATTCATCATCTTAGTGGGTAATAAATGCCCACTACGCATGCAAGTTCAGGAAGTGAGTGGGGTGAAATGAATGCCCACTAAGCATACCCACTATGCATTAAATGCATCTCTACCAAGAATAGTCTACCTTTGACTTCGCCGCCTGAACGCCTGGAATCTTTCCAACACTGTCTCCAATTCATCCACACTGATACTCAGTGTTGACTTCTGTTTGTATTCCAAGACCTCCATTGCTATTTCAAATTTTCTCAAGTTGTCTTCCCAATCCAGAAACATGCATGGTATTCGAGAAAATGGGGAAATTCTCAAAGTCATCCCTTACGAAGGAATTCAGCTGGAAAAACTCCTCCAGTTTCCTCTTCACGTTGTTTACTGTTATTTCATCTTCCGCCAGTCTCTGTGATAGCAAGGACGCAATTGCGCTAGAGATCCCTTGCTTGATATTCTCTACTATCCTCCTTAACCGAGCAGACTCATTTGTGAAATGTTCAAACATTTCCTTGGTTGTGATCACTGCAGTGTACCATCCAAGAAAATCATACTCGTCTCTTTCCCCAACAACTCCTCCATCAATCAAAATCTGTCTGGGAGTCTCCATTAAATCCTGCAAGTCTGAGATAACCTCGTCTTGATAAATGCGTTCATCCTCCCATGACTCGTCCATGCATTGTATTCTGGAGAGGACGGCTAGTGCTCTGTCATGAATCTGAACCAATCCTTCGGCGTGCTTATATGCCTCATTTTGAATGCCCTCTATCCAAATTTCTGCACCTTGAGCAATCCGCTTCATCCTGTCAATTCCCTCTACTAATTCAAACGGAATAACTGGAGGAACGAAGGTTGGACCTTCTTCCCTCACAGGATGAGGTAAGTCGTTGATGTATTCGCATAATGCCTTGATCTCTCCCTTCTACCTCTGATACTGCTCTAGTTTCCTCATCTTGTCCTTCACTGCTTGTACAGAATCATCAATTTTTTCCAATACCTGCTCTCGGGAGGCATGGCCTAAATGAATCTTCGTTACATTATACCCATCCAGAGCAATCTGATCCTTTGTCTTATCAACCGTCGGAGTTGCAAATTGCAGGATTTTGGATCCGGATTCTCCTCTGATTACCTTCGCAAACTTCTTAGCTTTTCCTTTCTCCTGCGATTGGTTGACTTGGTTTACGATTTCCTGCAATTCGACCGCCGAGTCGACCTCTTTCTCTTGACTTCTCTGTATCCTTTGCCTTAACCATTCTGCAATAGCAACACTTTGATCATTCTGAATTGTTAATTGTTCTTGCCTTTGCACTATCCTTACATCAATTTCTTCCTCGGCTACAGGACATTCTGTCATTGTCTCTGGAGCTACTACTTCTGCCTCTGTTGCAGGAACTTCTTCCTCTGCCGCAAGTTCTTCTATTTCCATCATTTCTCGTTACAAGATCGCCCCAAGACTCTCCTCAGTAGCAACATCTTGTTCCCTATTTCTTTCTTGGGCCAACTCATATGCATTGATGCTTTCTCTATCTTGCACTAGCCTAGTCATATGTTCCTGCTCTAACCTTCTTCCGTTGGTTTCTACTTCTCCTCTGGGGAAAGGGTCTATCTCTTGCAAACTCGGAGTCTAGCTAGGTGAAGAAGGTGCATTTCCTGACCTCTGCCTCTTCTGGTGGGGCTCTTCAATATGAATACCTCTTTGTTGCACTTCCTGAGCAACACCTTTTCTTTTCCTCTACTCAACATTTCCGAATGGGATTTCTCCTTCAATTCTTTCTTCGGAGGGTTGTTGTGGTCTTTCATCTCTCAATGGCTGGTGACCCATCAATTTGTATGTCCATCCATTCTCGCATGGCGAGCTTCTCAAGTTGTCGTTCAATCCACCACTTCGTGAAATCCAAGACTGGTGCAGATATTACGTCAATGTCTGAAATCTCCTTCCTTGACCAGTCGTAGGGATGGATGACCTTTTCCTTCTCTGGGTTGTATCCTTTCTATATCACGTTCAAATCTTCTCTTATCTGATCAGGCACTCAAAAGATCTTGCATGCTCTGATCAAATTGAGAGGCAAGCTGGAATAAATCCTCTTTCTAATCTCATTTTCATCTGCAGCATTGGCCCAAAAATCTTCGAGGTGCATCTTGTGTTGATATCTCACACCGACCATTGTTCTAATTTTGTTGTACGGATCATAGTCTGTCCTCCCTGGAAAAAGCGGAAGACGGAGGAAATGTAGCTCATCTGACGATCTTTCAGCTGCCTTCAAGCATGGACACATTTAAATCTTGTCTTCTCCTGTAGAAATGGGGAATTCCAATCCCAAATTTTTCTTTCCCTTTTGGATTTTATCATAGACTATCAGTTGCCGAGTGATCTCCAACATGACCATCTTATCAGTGTCAGTATAATAAAACATTTGTTCTAAAAAGGTGTCAGTTGTTGGCGGTTGGCGGACTTAACCAACTATTGAGCACTATTTGTATTTGGGTTGGAACGAGTGATGTTGTTGTTGACATTACAAAGATACTATGCTATGAAATGATCTATCTTTCTGCCAAGTGTAATTGCATTGTGTTATCTCTGAGTTATGCATATTGTGTTGCTTTTGAGTTATAAGTTATTCATGTTCCATTGAATGTTCTTGTTTTCTCTGTATGAAACAATTCACCCATAGGCAGCAAACAATTCAGTGACTATTTGTGTTTTATTATTTTGTATTGGCATTGTGAGATGCACCCAATACAGTTGTGATTCTTTTTGTTCATATTGATATCACTATTGATGTAAATGATAGATTATAGTTGTGCGTTCAATGATAATCATATATACATGATGACTCTAATATGATGTGACATGATGTTGTATGATGATATTTGGTTATATTGATCTTGACGTGATTTCATGTGTTTCACAGATGCCTGTAGTTATTGGGATATTGTGGATTACCATGCTTGGTTAATATCTGACTCAGGTACTTATTGATATATGCTCATTATTGCCATAACTGTTATTTTAATGCTTAGATTATATGAAATTGTTATTATTATGCTTTAAATGAGGATTACATAAGAAAGGAATGGCTTCGTAACATTCAAATACATAAGAATGATTACGTCGTCAAAACGTCCTTTCATTAGTTTCATTTCTAGATTATTATATACGTGATTCGGCTATTTATCATGTGATCAACTACACTTGATGTGCAATGTTGTAGTAATGACAGGTACCAAACATCGACTCCACCTAGCTTCATAGGTTTGAGCATGTCTTATCCCCGACAATGGCACAGGAGATAGTTACATTGGCCATGCATATTACCTTACCTATTTGTTGTGTTTATTTTGGACAACGTATCTTTATATGATTATACACCAGTTACTGAGTAGGTAAAATCCGGATTGACCTTGCATATTTGTGATAGACCAGTGAATGTTTGTGCATAGTCTGGCATTCACAATTGTTACGGTTAAGTGATTTAATACATATGTCGATTTTAAGTTAATGGTTATTTTATGTTTACCGAAAAAAATTGTAGTGGTATTTCATTTGATTGGAATGGATTAAATTAATCCTTTGGGGTTTTTGGATTTTTTAATTGACTTTTAATTTATTTGAATTTAAGTGTTCTATTTTAGCCTCTTTGGCTTTGGGGAAAAAGTGCCCTTTTATTGCGAAAAAGAACTCATTTTTCGCACTTGTTCATTTTGGAATTGGATTTTGCTCTCAAACCCTTTTGGAGAGAAAATCGATTTGCTTGTTGGGTTTGATTGACTCGTTGGAATTTTGTGGGCATTGGCTCATTGGATTTGTGTCAGGATTGTTTCGCTTTGTCAATGATCTTGTTCGATTTCGTGGTGTTTTGAAGATTTCCTTCCGTTTTTTTGTTTTCTCCATTTGTTTGAGGTAGGAATCCTCATACCTTCTTTGTTTCTCAATTTGATTACTTTATGTTGGTTGCAATTGTTTAGTGGGATGAATTCCCTTCTATTCCCCACATTTGATTTAATCCCATGCCCATTTGGGGCTATTGGGTATTTTTGTGAATTTGGGGTTTGAAATGTAAAATCTCAATAATGTTATGATGTTTGTTTCTTCTTGCGTGAATGAAACTTGAATTTTATTTTATGAATGAATTGTGCGTCAAGAGACCAATGGGTTTTCCCCGTTTTGCCTTATTCCAAGTTTGAAATTTTAGTGTTTTTGGAGGTTTGGAAATGAATCTTTATTTTCATTGGATTTTGATATGCGGATGAGTTCTATATATGAGTAAGTTAGTATCTTTTTTGTATTTTTATGTCAGACTGTCTTGGGATCCGTGCTCTTGGTGATGAGGTCAATAGAGCATGCTTGTGCACTACTTTATTCATTATTATCGTTGTTATTGGTTTTATTTATGCTTGATTTGAGATCATATTTGACATTTGCATGCTCGGTATTTGAGACCAAAACTGTAGCGTAATTGAGTTACACATATTGACGGGATGATACCCATACTCTTGGTTTGAGACTAATCGAGTTTACTATGCTTCATCATGGTTTGAGACTAATCGAGTTTACTATGCTTCATTATGGTTTTATGACTTTTGAGTCTTTCATTATTTCATGCTTCTTGTTGCATTGTCTTACTTGGTGCCTCATTGTTGTAATGTGATGAACTTGTTTGGTGTTTGAGTAGTGGAGTGGAGTGGCTCTGCATGGCGAGCTGGGCACAAAGGGGTTGTCGGAAACCTGTGGGGAGTTCTTAATAAAGTGATAACAAAATAATGAATGGGGTTAAACATATTAACAAGATTAAAATTAAGACTGCTTGGTTGCCTGAGGATGTTGATCTGGTATGTCCTTGCCTAGTCGTCTGAGGACGTTGATCTGGTATGGTTTTAGCCTCGCTGTCTACGGACATTGATCGAAGGCTTAGTAGAGCCTCTTTGTTTAAGAAGGATTGCTCGAATCCATATGGGCCACCTCGTGTCATACAATGACACTCCTACTCTTGAGTCTCTACATCAAACCACTGTTTAGATCTAAGTAGTGACCTTGTGTTTATGTGACTTGGTATACTTTAGCCTATGAGATTGCACTGAGCTTGTTATGCCACTATCTGATTGTATGCAGTTGGCGTGTGTGTGAGCCTACTTTCCTATATGTGCATTGTGTTTGTTTGGGTTGTGTGACTTTCTCTGCGAGCATGGTGGAGTGAGCCTGAGGGTCCTGTTGATGTGAGTTTTGTTCCACTACAACATACAAAATCGAATACTTAGTATGTCAGGATGAAACACCAAATCTCCAACTCTCTCTTGAATAAGGATGCTCATATGCTAAACAATGTAGGTGAAATGTGTGATCAAATGAGACAACCTCAAGGTTCCTTCTTTATTGTGGACTTTCACTCAGTTATTATGATGTGATATGTTGATTATCACAAAGGGACTTATGTTATTCATTCAATGGATGCCAACTTGATTTTAACTTATTCCAACCAAACGGCTGCAAAGGAAAGAGTTTAGAAAGATCTAATCTACTCCTAGAATGCAAGAAATTGTGGATGTCTTTGTGACTCTACTAGACTTAGTTTAGCCATCGACATCAACCAAGCTAGTCCAATCTCCTAAGGTAAATGTAAGATGTTCAAACTACCACCATTCCATTAACACTATCCATTGATGCATATCAATGTACAAGCAATAATCAAAGTTAAGTTCATATAAATGTCATTCGGCCACGCAAGGCAAATTTACAATCAGCAAGTAGCTAGTGGTTTCGTCTAATCGAGTTCACCAAAGATACATCCAAAATCATTTCCATTCAACTAAACTCTACTTCTAATTAACATGAAATGAAATCTAATCTAAGTGAGGAATTGAAGAAACCGTGCAATACTCCAAAGCAACACAAGTAATTCACCATGAAGACCAACAAAGAATCAACAATTACTTTGATAGCATTAGGGCAATAATTTCATCAAGTCTCCTCTCCTACTCTACTTCTACTACTAGCTAATTGTTACAAATGAGAAGGCCTTGACCTTTTATGGTTGTTCAATTACAATGAAGGGCCAAAATCAATTCAAGATCAAGGGCCAAGATTAACCCATTACAAACCCTAATTAGGGTTGCCACACTGTCATTCAATTACGTGAAGGCACCACCCTGTAGGCCAATAAGAAAATTACAATGCTTTTGAGAACCAATGAGAAAATTGTACACTTGGCATAATATGATTGAATGTCCTTGAGCAAGTGTAACTAGAAATTTTTGATTGGTAGAAGACAAGCGGGCGCCACCTCAGTATCCTTATCTCATAGACTTGATCAATCCTTTGGTGATAAGAAAATATCTCTTGATACTCAACATTATCAAGCCTTTAATTGTGATGGCATATTCCCAAATTGCTTCATCTTCTCAAATTTTCTTCTTCTTTCTTAGAAATTTTCTCATTGCCATGATTTGAACTTGGTTGTACTTGCAAACTTGAAACTTGAACTTCTTGAAGTGATGAAGTCTTCATGCAGTTGGACTTTTTCAAAATGAACTTGGATTTCCGGAGGAAAATCAAGTTGATGAAAATTTCTTCCACTTGTAAATTCTGAGTTTTCTTTCTCCTTGTTCTTTGTTTTCTTGAACTCCATCTTGATCTTGCCTTGAATTTGTATTTTGAATCTGATTTTGAACTTCCTTCTCATTTGATGTTTTGAGCCTAACTTTGCCACCACCTTTCGTTCTATCCTCGCTTAAAGTCTTGAACTCGAGTATATCATCATCTCCTTGCTCTCCAAGCTTTTCCTTGCTCCATATTTTCCTTGCAAAAAAAGGAGAAAAAAATGCACTAAGTTCATGAAATAATTAAATGGAGGAAATTAAAACAATCTTAATCTTGCAACTTGATATGAATTTACTTAAAATCTGGAAAACAAGTAAGTTTTCAATGAGTAGCATGCCCATATTTTGTCTTTCTTACTCCCCCCCCCCCCCTTATCNTCTTTCTTCCCCCCCCCCCCCCCCTTATCTCTGATTTTTGAAGATGAATCTGCCCTAAAGTTCAAAATTGCTGCCTTTTGATGTCTCAAGTTGAGGAAATCGTTGATTTCACAAGACAATTTGCAGCCTCAAACTTGACAATTCACTGATAATTTAGGAGTTCACTGCCCTTATGCTGATGATTCACTACAAATTTAGGAGAAAATCATTGCTTTGAGCAGAGGTAAATTGGTGTCTTATGATGCCAATTCGCTGCTTCTTTTATAATATTTTCCCTCATGATTTTCGCTGCCTATAAGGAAATGTTTTGGTGCTTTGGATGAGGCAATTTGCTGCCTTCAAGAGGAGAAATCGTTGTCTTAAGCAGAGCTAATTTGGTTTGCATTTAATGTTGAAATGAGTCTTTGTCTTTCCCTTTATATAGACAACTTCCAACCTGAAGAGGCAGGTCCATTCCTTGGGCTGACTTGGCATTTTTTTTAGGCCAGTTAAAATAATTAATTAATCTTTTCTTGCAATAAGCTGGCCAACCTTGATCACAGAGCTAATTAAATTAAATTTTGCTCCCTTTTTAGGCACATAAATCGCCCATGTTGCTGCGGCTGTTTGTCAATTTGTGTGGATCGAATCTCCTTGTTTGATCGATATATTTGTTGATTGAAATTGTTATTTTTGCTTTTGAATGATTGATTAAAAACTCAAGTTTTGGGCCAGTTGTAGCTGAGTTTCTCCATGGCGAAGATTTTGAGGGTAGAGGACAAAGGTTGGGCGGAATTCCTGTGCTGAGAGGAATTCCACCAACTCATAAATTGGCTTCAAATCACCCCTTGATACATTTGGATCGCCATTGCCAAGGAAAAATCAGTTTGTTATCTTCTTCATTGTGCAAGTTTGGTCTCCTTGTCCTTCATTTGCAGCTTATGGTGGAGAATTTAGGATGTGAGGATTAAAATTCCTCTCCCTTGAAAAAATTTGCCCCCTCATAGAGGCTTCATGTTATTACCAATTCATGAGACTTAGCCAATTTCATCATTTTGAGGGTGTAGGGAGAGCTTCTGATTTCGTCATGCATCCATTTTCATCTTTGAGTTCATAGCGGAATTCCTTGACTGAGAGGAATTCTGACCTGATCTGATCCTCCATCATTCTTTTCCAAAAGAAATTAACTCTCCTTCAAATTTTCTCCAAGTTTCATCTCTAATCATTGCCATTAGCCTCACCAAACCATTGGAATAGATCAATTTCACAAGAAAAACTCATGTTGAAGGGGCGGAATATTTGGGTTTACAGGAATTCCTTAGGGTAGAATTCCTGGGATGAGAGGAATTCCGCCACCTCTATATGCCCAGTCTTGATCAAACTTTCCTCTTTTGCCTTCAACATTCCATCATTTACCTCTCCTTGATCATCAATTTTATCATCCTCGTAACTTGAGCGCTTGACTTCATCAAAAAGTTTGTGTTCCACTTGGACGGATATTTTGGGAGTAGAGGAATTGGCCTTGGGCAGAATCCCTAGGCTGAGAGGAATTTTGACCCTGTTTGCATGTTAAAATTCCCAACTTGTCACTCCAAATTTTTTAGCTCAAAGGGCAAAGCGATTTATATTTCTTCTACTTAAAAGCTATATTTTATATAAATATTTTCAAGATGTTTGAGAAAGGTTTCAGCTTCATAGGAGTTATAATAAAGATTCTAGATTTTGGGAGTTTCCAAAAAATTCCAGACTTAGCCAAATTTCAGGATTCAGCATGCCTTCAGTGGTGTTACCTCCCACAACCCTTCCTGACTTACTAGGATGAAATTGAAACTGGAACAAGGATTTTCTATTGACTCTAACTCATTCCATCACAGATCACTTGGTTTCAACTCCATATCCTTGACTAGCTTAGCCTAGTTCTCGCTCACACCCTTGACAGACCTGACTACCCAGCAGGCCAAAGTTGTCCAAACTCATCTCTTCTACTTGGAGACTTGAAAAAAGCTACCAACTAAGACCACCTACAACCACCTAGAAGCATCTAAGACCACTACTCCTACTGCTAAAGCAAAAAGAGGGGGTCCCCATTTGCAATGGGGCGATGGTGTGAAAACCTCACAACAAGTACCACATAGTTGTGTGGCATGACATGTCACTATTGGGGACTGTGTACCAGATCCAATGGCTCTAGTATCGAGCAAGTGCTCATTTATATCCATTTGCACTTTCTTTCAATACTTGTGCTATATTGATATCATGTTCTTGTTGGTTATGCATTCGTGCTTAGATTGATACTATCGAGTGATTTTAGCCTCAATTATGTGTATTCGATACTCCTTGATGTGGAACTAGTCGTATTTTAGCCGTACATTGGAGTCAACATAGGATTTTGTCAATTTTTCCTAAGTGTTCAGGAGGGCCTTTCAAATCGGCGCCTACGCCTGCATTCCGGTGTCTGTGCTGATCGCTACCTCCGCCTGTACAGTAGAATCTCCACGCCACTGGTATGAGACTTTTCCATCTCAGAAAACTTTCCAACTTTCAACCGGCACTTGCGCTTAGTGAATTAGCGCTTTCGTACTTCGGCGCCTCCGCCTGCAATTCGACGCCTATATGCCACTGGACTAAAAAACTACAGTCGGGGGGTATTTCTATGGATTGGCATCTGCGCCTACAGATCACCGCTTATGTGGTTTAGCGCTTCTGCTTGCCTCACCGTTTGCGCTTTTTTTAGTTTGTTGGTTGGGTTTTGAATGTTGAGTAGCTTGTGCTTGATTCCCTGATGATTCTTAAATGGTTTTATAGCCTGGTAAATGAACATTGCATGCTTAATGATCGTAGGAATACATTTCTATTGGTGCTTAAAATGAATCTTTATTTAGATGGATTTGGTGGATGAACCTATTCTCCTCTATTGGAAGCTATGAGTTATTGTCTGGCTTGGTCTCTTGTGGCTCGTTGGACATTGTCCAAGTCCTTGAGAGGCAACTTGTTGAATGTGTGTATTTTGTTCCTGGCTGCGTGCTTGGGTTTGTCTTAAAACCCTTGGAAGTGTGTGAAGACTTTCGCTTGTGCACAATCATGAAACAATCATTGTCATTGTATTATTGCTTATGCATTTGTATCTATGTTATGCACTTGTAATCTAATTATTGCAAAAAAAAATATGTCAATGCATGTTTTACCCTACATTTCGAGGGTTCCTTGGCGGGGCATTACACACATGTTGATTAGTCTCCTCAAGATCTAGGGTTGTCTATGCAACAAGAGTTTGTTATGTCTAATTTTCAACATTCATAGAGTTGGTGTGCTAGGGATGACACCATTGTTTACCTTGTGGCCACTTCCCTTTGTCCTTGTCTAGCACAAACTATTGGAATGATAAAGAACCCATCATGAAATTGCAGACTTCCAAGATCAACCAAGAAAGACGCCAACCACAAGAGAATGTTGCAACATGAGCTTGCATGAACAATGAGATTGAAATGATATGAAGATGATTTAATTGATATGTTACAATGTACAAATGAGCCTTGCTTATATAGCCAAGGTGATGAGGCAGGACTACAACTACCCTTGATAAAAGCATTAAATGCACTATGCAAATAATAAATGCCTAAGCAAATATGAAATAATGAGCAGTGATCTATCTTGTAGAGTGCCACCAAGGATAACTAACATGATCCTCTGTACAATATTAAATGACAAGTTACAAAAGTAACTCTATGACAACTAACTTATGCCAACTAAGCTTAAGTGAGCTTAACATGTAAACGATATTAACTCTATCACAAACACTTTGGGGAGCTTAGGGTTTGGGACAGCTAATCAATAGCTTTGTTGTAACCTTTGTGTGGCAATGTTTTGGTGCAACGTAGATAATCCGAAGCTATTCTTCAACACAAGTACAGAGAGGCATTGTTGCTTCAACTTTGTCTTGGCTTCTATTTTGGATGCATGGTGAAAGCCTAACCAAAGTATTTGATATAGGGAACTCCAAATGGCATAGATAAAAGGCAACATTCAACTAATGTATTTAAACACGAAGGTGCTATGGAGTGTCTTCGATTCCACAACTTGATCTCTATTTTGGATGCACGATGAAGGGCTAGCCCAAAGTTTTTAATATAAGGAACTCCATTTTGGAGTCGATGAAAGGCAATAGTACACTAATGTATTTAAACACTAAGTGCTCAAGAGTGTTTCGTTGGCAACGGAAACTTAATGATCTCTACGTTGGCAATAGATTAGTCATGGAAATCATTGGTGTAAGATTCCAGAATATGATCTCCACGTTGGCATAATTTTGAAACTTAATGTATTCATTCTCATAATATTCCTCTTGTAGAGCATTGACAAAAGGATTTAGATTAGTTGTTGCTCCCTAACATGCTTAATGCTTGCCACTAGTGATACATGGAGATGGGCATTTTCAACACCACAAAGGAGATCTTCTCAACATCAATGAAATTATTGATGTAGAGGAAGGCTTTGAGCCATCGAATCGAATAGTCCAATGTTATGGCATCAATATTGCCTTCGAACACTGGAATATTGAGATTGACATTAACTTGTGCCTTGCACACATGCCCCATTTAACCTTAGCAAAAAGTGGACCTCCCTTTTTTCTGGCTTTGTTAATTTTGAGTTGTCTTCATTCCATGCTTGCTAGAGGATGTTTTTGATCTTTTTTCCTTTTGCACAGTTTTCCTTTTAAATTAGGAAGTTTTAATCCTTTCATGCTTTTCAAGCGAATCACTTGCTTTGAAGTGTCAAGTCTTTTAGGCTCATTTTGAAAGTTTTGTCCCTTATCAAGGTTTCAGACTTCTCCTTACTAGCATGTGAATAGAACATTTCTTGAAACCCCAACATTTATGTTCTGGGAATTAGGATTTATGTTGTGGGAATTAGGATTTTGGGTTGCCCATCTACCAATTATCAAGTCCCAAACAACCCCAATATTCCATTTGAGTCGTTAGAATTTTAAGTATTCTTTTACCTTTTGCTTGTTTAGTCATTTGAGGTATTTGAACTTTCAATATCCTAAGGAGTGATGTTTGGTGCAAGGGTTTGGAGTTTTGTTTGCTTGTCTATCAAAGATGTCAATTTCATGAGACATGACGCAACCCCTATCCCCAACATTTAGCATGTATTTTTGCCAAAACCTGAAAACACCTCCTCAGCATTGCATAATGGTTGGATTGCATGTGTGCAATCCAATTTAAAAGTCTTAATGACTCATCATTCATTCACCTTGCTAATGCTCTCAACTTCTAAAGCTTCTGGCACATTTAAACCACCTCTCGCTATTTTGACCTAGTCTTCTAATTTTCATCAATTTCATTTTCATTTTGATTATATGGTTTGATGGTACCAATGTCCTAAGTTGGTTTGTGCTTGTTTAAAGTTTGGCTTTCTCGACTTTCATCTTTCTAGTTAGTGTTTCCTACTTGGTTTTCAAATAATTTATCTTTGTGGTTGGGTACATTGCTTGCTTGTGATTGTTTGAATTGAATTTAAGTTTTTTAAAGCTATTTGCTTTTGTTCTTTCTATCAAACCCAATTTTAATCCATTTCATTCATTTTAGGGTTTGTTTAGCTAATTGTGAATTTGGACCCTTTCTCTAATTAGGGCTCTTTGATTTTATGTTTAAAATTCAAGTCTATCGTATAGAAAACATAGTTGAACTTAGTTGCACATGAAAATCTTCATTCAAAATCATAAATATATTAAGTCTTGAAGATGGTCTTGTTTCAGGGTTTTGTGAATTTTAATCCTAAATTACCAGATTCCTCTAAATGGTCCTCATCTGATTCCGATACTATTATGGTTTTGATTCTTCACGGACTCCGCCTAGATTACGGTAGGGTCCCTCGCGGGTGGAATCCAACGGAATCCACGGACACCCAATGCTATGGACGCCCAAAAATAGGTGCCACGTGCCATTTTTATAAAATCTAAAAACCTTCTAAAACCCTAATTTCGACCATAAAGCATGCATTTGGTCATTTGATGATAATTCATTCATCTCTCAAGCATTTTTCACCAATGTTGCTTTGTTCTACAGTTGTAGCATTTTTCTTCGAAGGTGAACACTACGGAGGACTAAGACCCGCATCAAAGACTTAGGAATCGTTGGGGAAGGCAGATATAGTGGTCAAAGGTGAGTGAATTTTCATTTTGTTCAAATTTTTAATGAATTTTTCAAGATTTTTTTAAAAATTTCAAGTTTTCTTTAATAAGATTTAAAGAGGTTTTGAGTACTTTTTTATACTTTGTATGCATATTAAGGGGTTATAATGCCGATTTTTTTTCAATTGATTTTATTGCAATAATGTCTTTAGTTTTCTTTTCCATTTTAGGGTCATTATTCAAAATCAAACAGAATAGCTGGAAGTAGAAGTGGAAGCTCTAATTCAATTGGCAGCGCAAACCCTTTTAAAATTGATGTAGGTTCACTGCTTTGGCGTTACACAACAATGATTAAGGCATTGCCTGGTGGTGGGAGTTATATTTGGCGGTGTAACCATTGAAACATAGAGTATCCAAGCTCATACTTTTGAGTGAAACCTCACTTCACTCCCAACACAGGAAAAGGAATGAAACTGGCAGATTGGAATGGGTGGCCAACTCATTTAATCATGCAATATGCTAGAGAACAAGAGGAAGTTGATAGGAGAAGCAACAAAGGAAAGACTACTCCATCCCCTGCCTAGACTGGCTCGAGGAGACCTCCTAGTGGCTTGGTAAAATATGTTGGCCCACATCCTTTCTTGCCAACGCCACCACCTTTTGAACCACAAAATGTTGCACGGAAAAGATGCCAATTGGATGTGGCCTTCAAAAATGAAATTAAACAGGTTGTTGATTAGAGTATTGCTTGTTGCATATATGTGAATGGGCTTCCATTCAACCTTATTAGATCACCTTATTGGCGGGAGATGGTGACTACCCTTTGCAATACACCTCCTGATTATGTTAGTCTTGGGTATGAAAAGGTGCAAACCACCTTATTGGCGAAGGAGAAAGCCTCGGTACAGACACAATTGAAAGTGGTCACGGATACATAAACGGAAATAGGTGTGTCCACCATTTCTGATGTAATATCCCCGACCAATGACGAAGTCTCTGTGCTCCTGAAGCGTACGGTTCAATGTTAGTACTGCAGGTAATGTGCAGCACAGTGGTGACCGTACGGTGATTGGTCTTGAGTCGTACGACGGATGAAATGGATGTACGGAAGTTGGGGCAGATGTATAGCAAATTTGGAGGTCGTACGGTAGGGGTTGAAGACCATACTGTGCACACAAGTCCAAGTACCTCAAACCGTATGGTGAGCACAATGAAGACAGTCGTACGGTAGGTGATAGCAATGTGAAGTGTATGGTGGAACTTGTTGGTTCCCAAAACCGACGGATTGGAATCCTACGAGTTTTGCCAACTCGATGTTGGGAAATCCAACCTGCTATGGCCAACTTGACGGAACTGAACAATATAATCCGAGTTCCCTGCACTTCCGGCTCTGCAAGGCCAAGGCGGGTGCACCTGTTCCTAAACCAAAATACTCAAGCCCACGATGTTTATAGCAGAATGGTTTAACAATTAATGCAATGAAGAAATCCTCAATGGCAAGATGACAGGAGACTTTCAATTTTGCACAACGATATTAAAATCGCTAAAATGACGCCAATTCGTACAACTATATAAAATAATGCTTCAAGCTTGGAATTCTGTATTGCAAAAGGGTAAACGATTATATGATTATATAATTAATTTAAAGTAAAAGAGTAATTGTAAATTTCAAAGATGAGTACAATATTTCTTCAAATGGCAGAATATAAAATAATTGCCAGCATGAAAAAGATG
>MU227808.1:1869397-1880605 GCA_018584345.1 Thuja plicata | reverse complement strand
CACTTTAACTCCCTTAGTACGGAGGCAAACTAGACACAGATTCGAACACAATGAAGTATTTCACGATAACTGTGATAATCAAACTTAAAATACTACAAATGATCTTATCCTAATATCTGGAACGTAAATTGTTTACAGAATATAGAAATAGAAATTATAAAAGGACAAAACCATATAATATTTTTAACTCCAAAGCTTTGTACAAATTGACAAAATAAAAATCCTTACTAGTTATACGAGAAAAGGAAATACAATGAAGACACTCGTTGCCGATGCTCGATTCAATGTAATTCAACTTCAAAATCGCATATAAAGATATGTTCAATGATTCACTCTCCACGTGCTTTGTTCAATATCTCATCTTTGCCAAATGAAGAAAATTCTTTATATCAAAAAACAATATAATAGATGCCAAAGTTAGAAATGACTGTTGTTCTGTCCTTTGTTTGATTTTGCATCTAATATTTATATATATATATGAAAAGGCATGCGGTTGTGTTTTTAGAAAGACACACCGCTTCATCCAACTAAATACATATTTATCTTGCTCACAATTATAACTAAATAAAACCGAAACTCCTCTGACGGCCCGGTTGTAGATGACAGGTGGAGGCTAACATCTGTGAACAGACATGTCCTTTCATTATACCTGTTAATTCGTAGCGTAGTTCCATCATAATCATCCTATCGCACAAGACGCGGGTAACAAATGTGTAACGTATCCTTGCAAACCGACGCGTCATTCCATACTGCTAAACTGAAAGCTTAACTTAATGTATTACTGCTTTTGACTTTATGATTAGTCATCATCGCGAGTGTGATGTGTAACATTACTATCTCCGTTGTGACATTAACAATGATTTGTGACGAACATGATATTGGCGACATCTTTTGGTATTATTTTGTTATCGTTTTCAGATGTGATGCCTTTCGAATGACTTGAGCGTCCTTGACTACACTCCTCCCTTACTGCAGTGATTAATAAGACATATTCGTATGATAGATGTCTGGAATTTACCAAATTGAAATATGCCCATCTATATCATTGCATCCGCCAATCATCATTTGCTTGATTCTGAAGGAGATTCAGGATTCGATACATGTGTGCTATGAGATATGAAACAGACCAAAACAGAGTCTGCTTATACGTTTGATCTGATACGTAGATTATATTTCTTCAAAACAAATCGTTCATGATCCTACTGTTTCCTAAAATTCAATGACTTCTGTTTACACAATAAGAATATCGCCGTATGAATTTCCTATGCCTGATGTACTGTGTATGAATTCTTCAATAATGAATCTCCAGGTACGTGAATTATGCATCTGTATACTCATAAAAAGCTTTGTTGTCTTCTAGCAGTTTCAAGTGCTTCAGAATAAGGATTAATATGAAAGCTCGGGTCATCTTCCAATCCTCCTGTCTTGCTACCATCTTCTTCCAATGAATTTCCTGATACTTCCTCCATTCTGTCGTAAGTGTACTTCATCCTCTATGCACATCTTCAAACTTCGAATTTGTGATGCCGGATACATCTCCTTTAGGATGACGCCTGGCAATACAGAACATTCGTGTCTCTGCATTTGCTATGATATGAACTTTTCCTCAGAATCTAATCAAATCATTCCTAGGCTGCCAAGATTATTATCTGCAAGATGAAGATATGAAATAAGGATTCAAGTTGTCAAAATCATAATGATTTTAATACTGCAATGGTTTGTGTGATGATTGAGGTTTATATATTATGGTCAAAATGGCTTGAGGATGTAAGGAATATATATTAAGTCTAATTCTAATAAATAAAAAATAAATATGCTATAGGATAAAAAGGTTATAGGATATGCTCAAATGGAGGCCCTGATTTTTTGAAAATCAGGACTCCATCAGAACTCTTCAGTGTCGTGCCACACTTTCCTTTGTCTTTCGTACTGTCGTGTGACAGTATGTTGTACAGTGTTGTACTCTATCAGTTTTGGATGTCCGCGTACGGTGTTGCCAAATCGCTTTTAGAATGATATTCGTCTTCGGAATGGTAATGTGTTGTTGAGCCCAAACAAAGATGGAAGATAGTGGGGTTCACAAAATACATTAACAGACAATATATGAATTTCCAAGGGATTGATAGTGCAAGGATGGACACCAAATAGATAGTCGCCAAAATATTGGTGACGCCAAAATAATTTAGATTCAAATAAGACAGTACTTCAGATTACAAAGTATCGGACTGAGAACAGAGCAGAATAGGGTGAGTTACTCCCACCGAAACTGCATATACCAAATAGGGAGGGTCTTTCACCTCCGAAATGGTAGATAACTATACTTCCAACTGGAGTTCGCAATACAATAAAAAATCAAAATTCGCATACCAACAACTACCTACATGTTGGGCATAAATACCCCTTCTGAGAAACTCCTGAGGGTTTACAAAAGAACGCCGACACGATAAACACCTACGGACAATAAGATAAAAACGGGTCCCCCATTGATTAATTAAAGGTCCTTAATAATATTTCTTTTAAATTGGGACCAATTAATTTATTTATTTATTCTCTATCAATTTGGGGACATTACAAATCCTCGTCGCCCAAAGATTGCTTGCCCTCAAGCAATCCGTCATCAAAACTCCAGGATCCCAAACTAAGCGCAGACACCGATAGCTGTATCCATTGAAACCCCCATGCTGCAACATGACCACGCACATACACCTAGAAGTAAGTGAGAAGAGTAAAGCTTTATCAAACTTTCGCTGCGCCACTCTGATATAAACGTTGTCATGCCCAGAGTCACCAGGATCCCACTGAAGCCAAACGTTAAACACATCGATGCTCAGATCCCAAGCCAAGCGCGGACGTTGTTAGCAGTATCCGTTGAAATCTCTGTGTTGCTTCTGGATCACATGCACATAGGTGGATTTAGTCGAGACGAGTAAACCATCATCAAGTTTTCACTGCGCCACTCTGATATAAACATTTCCATGTCCGAAGTCACTAGGATTCTATAAAAGCCAAATATAAACCACATCGACGCTCAGATCCAAAGCCTTCAAGCTATGATGCTCACCATCAACACCACGCAAGTAGATCTTGTTGCTTCTACTGGGAAGTCCTTCATATGATGAAAATGTGGTCAGGCTGGTCTCATGCCTAACTAGAGGGCAATCACCAAATTCACACAACTGTAAACATCCATCTGTAGAGTCGATCTCTTTGCCACCCCTTGGAGGACATGTTTGAGAACCATGATCATAGACATAAATTGTAAGTATCCAATATATATATAACATGTTTGAATTGGATACTTACAAACATGTTAAATATATATATAGAATCTATGATACATTGACAGAGAATATATGAATTTTCCAAGGGATTGATAGCGTAAGGATGGACTCCAAATCGATAGTCGCCAAAATGTTGGTGACGCCAGAATAATTTAGATTCAAATAATGACAGTACTTCAGATTACAAAGTATTGGACTGAGAACAAGGCAGAATAGGGTGAGGAGTTACTCCCATCGAAACTGCATATACCAAATAGGGAGGGTCTTTCACCTCCGAAATGGCAAACAACTGAACTTCCAACTGGAGTTCGCAATACAATAAAATATCAAAATTCGCATACCAACAACTACCTACATGTCAGGCATAAATACCCCTTCGGAGAAACTCCCGAGGGTTGACAAAAGAACGCCGACACGGTAAACACCTACGGACAATAAGATAAAAACAGGCCCCTCATTAATTAATTAAAGGTCCTTAATAATATTTCTTTTAAATTGGGACCCATTAATTAATTATTCTCTATCAATTTGGGAACATTACAGCTGATGGATGGAAAGATTGCAAAAATAGGCCTTTAATCAATGTTATAACAGTGTCACCTAAAGGGGCGATGTTCTTGAAGGCAATGGATTGTGAGTGGCAAGTGAAAGATACAAGTTTCATTGCCAATATCCTCATGTAATCAATTGAGATGGTGGGGGCTGCAAATATTGTCCAAAGTCATAACGGACAATGCTAAAAATTGTAGGGCAGTTGGGGCTATAGTGGAGGCCACATATAATCACATTTTTTGGATATCATGTACAGTCCACTCACTCAATTTAATCATGCAAAAGATTGGCACTCAAATTGAATGGATCAAAAAAAATTCATGGAGGTTGAGGAGATACAAATGTTTGTGACTAATCATCACATTACACAAGCCATATTCAGGACCTCTGCATTGGAGGTGTTGAAGGTAATTTAGTTGAAGGTAATTTAAGTTTGTTTCTATATTTTATTTGAGTTCTAAATTTTTTATTTTAAAAAGTTTTACAGTTGAACTTGATTTATGACATGTATGTTTTATGTCATCATATGTTGTTGAAACACTATTTGCATCTCACACAATCGTCTTAAGACGACTTGTGAAGGTGTGAGAGGCCTTGAGTGCTATGGTTATCAACACTTTGTGGAGTGTATGGGGGGCAATCAAACATAGAAAGAGCCCAAAAAGTAAAAGCATTGATCCCTGATGATGGATGGTGGGATCACACAGAATATATTTCCGAATTCATTGAGCCCATCATGAGCATGACTAGGTTTGCTGATATTGATCGCCCATGTTTGGGTGAAATTTATGATGGCGTCGACACCATGGTGAAGCACATAAAAACAATAATAGCGGGCAAGGAACATACAGATACATTTTTCAAAGTTGTGGAAAAAATTATTGTTGACTATTGGAACAAGATGACCACCCCCTTACATCTCTTGGCATATGCTTTGTCGCCAAGTTTTTATAGCCAAGAGATGGTTTCACAACCAAGGAGGGTGGCACCATATAAAGATGTAGAGGTTGCTATTGGTTACAAGGCTGCATTTAGAAAGCTATATGATGATGATGAAACTCGAAATATTGTCTTGACCGAGTTTACCCAATTTGCATCTACCAAATATCATGACACTACCGCTCTTCATGCTCAATATAGGATGGATGTTGATGAATGGTGGTATGTACATGAGCAAGGCTCCATTATCTTGTAGCCTCTTGCAATTAAAGTTCTCTCTCAAGTATGCATCTTTTCTTTATCGTTTTTCATTTGATCATGATGCTGTCATATTGAAATTAAACACTAAAAGTAAATGTTGTATGCAAACTCAACAGGTTGCAAGTTCTTCATATGAGCGGAATTGGAGTACATACTCCTTCATCCATTCGGTCAAGCACAATCGTTTGGGTGCCAAAAAAGCAAAGTATTTGGTCTTCATACACTCCAACCTTCGCCTATTGTCACATAAGAAACCAGACTACCATGAGGGTGTGACAAGGAATTGGGATCTAGTCCCTGAGTGTGTCGATTAGATGCCACGGTTGCACAACTTGCCCAAGTCTCTGTAGATGAACAAGAAGCAGCTCTTCCACATGACACTGACTTAGCGAGTGGCATGGTCGGTGGTTCAAATGAAGTTGAAGTAAAACCAAATGTTGACCATGATTGCTATGATGATAATGAAGATGAATTTGAATATTAAATATGAAATATGGCTTGTAATTTAAATTTTCATTGTGTAGTGACATTTTGAGACATTTGCAAAGTATGAATATGATATATGAAGTATTTTATTTATAATTTTGTTGGCAATTATGGATTTATGAGTATCACGCTTCTAACTTATTATTATCATATGTTTGAAGTTAGACATTATTATGCAAAATTCTCAAACCTTACTTCATTTTAGCCCTAGGACTTCAAGAATTTCTTGTGTTAACTTGCTTTAAAATGCTTAAGAGAAGAATCTAGCCTTTTAAGTTTTCAGATTAGAAATTTGGACCTTCGCTTGTTTTCTTTAAGGGTTCTTTGGACTCAGGGTTTCAATGATTTTCTTAATTTGGTAGCATGTAAAGGATGATCTCAAATCCCGATTGTTGTCACTTGTTAGTTATCAATAATTAAGTGTTCCAATTCTACAGCATCTAGGATGGGGCTTGATTCTTTCCCTAATCATTGTCAATCATTAACACTTACATGTACTAAATCTAGAGAATCCAGGATGGGCTTAATTCTTTTTTTGTAAGAAATAACCCCAAAATCCAATCCCTCATCATTATCTTACGTTTGAAATCTTTTAGATTTAGGATTTTGGAAATGCACCTAATCAAGTATCATGTACGTGTTATGCCCAAGTCCCAATCCTCAACAATTACTTGTTTCTCTACAATTTCTAGGCTTGAGTCTTTGAGGTTCCAGTTTTGATTAAGATGGTTTTGGCATAACCATAAACCTTGAACATTAAAAGTTACAACCTTTCAGCCAAAAAAAAAAAAAATTCATTGCTACACCAAACAATATTAAACATGGTCCAGCAACAGAGGAACAAAAACCAAGAGCATCAAAACATCAAAAAAGAAAGGCGAAACCACCACTAGCAATAGAACAGTACAGAAAAAAATCCCATATGAACCCACAAACTAGAAAGAATAAGATATCAACAGCTTATACTTAAGTGATATGCTCAACCATTCTTCAACCAAGAGGTGAGAGCTCATTTACATGACTGAAATGCTTCACAAATTTCTAATTCGATATATGCAAGTAGTCAAATCAGGAATCAAAGGATATGCCCTTATTATTACCACATGTCAATGGTCCTAAGGATACATGCAACAGATGTTCCTTCTTTCTTTATCGTTGTGTTCTTGGATGCTATTCCTCTTTTCTCTTAAGTCCTCCAGTGACCTGGCTATTCTTACGGTGAAGATGTGAATGAAGTTTCCAACACTTATTATCCCAATGTCTACTGAATTTGTATGGCAGCAATGGTTAACAGCCTGCTCAAATTAAGTGGTTTCTCACCTTCTTGGAGAGTGTTTAGTAGACCCTTCTGTTCTTTCTTGCTAGAATAATAATTCCTTCTTCATCCATCTTTCATAAAGATCTTGGGCTATGGTTTGCTTCTGCTTGTAAATGTTCACACCATAATTAACCTTACTACAGTATATAGAAAAGAGGACTTGTGCTGCAGATCCCTTTCCTTTACACCTTGATAATTGTGTGCAACCTTTCTTGGACTACCAATTGTGAAGTTGGAATGCTATCTCCCACTTCCTCTTTACTTGAAGACCATATGGTGAAGTCAGGCCTTTTTATACAAGTGACTTTTCGCCTTCTTCAAGTAAAGCTGTCCACTCTTTGTTGAAATAATGCAATGAACTTAGGGCTTTATAAATATTGAGTGAGCTGTGCTATCACCTCCTTTGGCCTGGATTTGATGTGAAAGTGGTTTGGAGCCTTCAGCTTTACAAGTTTGCCTTTGCTCAACTGTTTGGGAACATTCTCCAACTTCATTCTTGCTATTATCAAACCCTAGGCTAGCAAATGATGATCTTTTCACAATTTGCAGGGTGTGAGGGTTCCATGGACATCCTTGCCAAATCTTTTGTTTTCATATCCAATGTTCATCACACGTTTAGAGCCAGTTCCTTTAGTGTGTTTATCAAATTCCCCTAGGCACTCATTACACTTTAAATGGAGGATTTGTATTATGGTGAGATGCTTAACTTGATTTCCTAACTCTTTGATGGACCTTGCAGTGTAGAAATGTTCCTCCGAGTACAGCTATTCTCCCTCTTATTCATCTCTTAACACTTATTCTATAGACTTGCCGTGCATGAACTTGGAATTTCTTACCCCTATTTCACCTGTCTTAGTAAGCTATACTTCCAATGTGTCAAATCATTTTAATCATATAAAGTTCTATACCTTTTTGCAAACTAACAAGAGCATATTCAAGAGAAAATATTTTAGCTTGGAATGCTCCATTCTCAACTTCCAGACGCTGAACCAGCTTCCTTAGTTCTTTGTTCTCCTCTTGCACTTGTAAATGACAGTCTTGGAGCTTTCCAAACTAACTCTTCAAGGGTTTGGTCATGGCTGCACTCTTCAAACCACAAATCCTCCACACTTCGTCAAGCAATTTGAAGATAATCTTGCCATACACAGAAAAGCCCCATGTATAAGCATATGCACCTTACAATCCCGAAGAGCCTGTTGCTGCTCCCCATAAAGACACAGACCTTGCTTTGATACCAAAATGATCCATAAAATTAATGGGATTATGCTCATACAAACTCACAAGATGTTTACATGTTGAGATTTAGTGAAAAGCTACTACATTCAATGTATAAAGCCTTATTGTGAAAGATATTAGATGCAACTAGCAGTTGTTGCATATATTCATATTGCTGAATTAAAATGTGTACCTGTATTACATATCTTTGGCACTCATTAGATTATATTCACAGCTTGAACCTCAAGTGCCATGCTCAAAGTGCAACTCAGACCTTCGTTATCCATACATTCAATGCAATTAACCATGGCAACATAATGAAATAAACGTATGAAAACACAAACAAAACTCACAACATAATTGTTTACCTTGGAAAGCCCAATCTGGTGAAAACCAACATGTAATGTGGTCTGAGGAAGCTTAATTATTAAACTCTCTAAGTAGAAGGCGGATAGGGGAGAAATGAAAGTGAACTTCATTGTGGTAGTAGTCCTTATCTCTTCCTACAATGTTGTGTAGCTTTTCCAAGACTACGTCCCCAATTTACATTTCTGTATAATGCCTCCTTTGATACTTTTGCCATGAAATACCTCTCTGGTGTCCTTTTTCCTCCTCTCTGGATATTTGTGTAATGAATCTGAGGTTTTAATACCAAAGGTTGCAATGCCCCATCCTCCTCCCATTCAACATGTTTTGCTATGGAAACTTTCATTTCTTAAGCCTATTACATAGAAATACAATGGTTAACATTGTTTTCACGAGGAATGCCTTGACACTAAGCTCCAAATATTCTCATATGAGAAACAACCAAAATCTTCACTAACATTACCGATCAGATTCATACTTAACATGGATTAGTAAATCGCACAAAAGAAAATATTCAACAGTCAAAGTCTCCACAAGTAACAGTTGGCCATCATATAGTCTCAAAAGTATAATGAACAACAAGTGTCACTTGAAATTCTAAGACCTAAATATTCATTCCACAAACGAAGTCTCCACAAGTAACAGGACACCAAAGCCTTGGCAAGTAAGAGCTGATCATTTGTTTCAAAATAGATGTATAACAAAGAAGAGAATTCTAACAGTGTACTTGGAGTTCTTCATGGTGTGACCATGCAATTGCAGAAACAGTGCCTCAAGAAACATGATTACTATTTAGCCAAATCAAAACCTTTCTTAATATATTTGTACTTTGAAATTGAGACTCAGATGCACGGTATTGTGTCTCATATTTTGTCAACGAATGGTGCAATGTGGACGTGCAATAAAAAATACATAAAAAACTCTAAAATTTTGAGCCACATAAGAATTGTCCCCTTGAACTGAGGCTGTGTTACAGGTTTTTGTTGCATTTTTTCTTTTTAACGAAGGGTTTCTACAAAAATGGGTTCACCACTTAGTGTGTTGGTTAAGTGGAGGTGGTGGTGTTGTGCCCACCAAGGTTCAAAATCCTGCTGGGCCATTCTGATTGTGGGCTTGTGCCTTCGCTGATCCAATGCACTCAGGTTTGAGCCTTAGCTTTGTTAAATGGAAATGAGCTCCTTCATTCGTGGTCTCACCAGTTCATAGCTCTAAGTCAAAAGCATTTCACGTGGGGCTGGAGGGCGTGTCATGCCAACATTCTACAAAAGTTTACGGGTCATGATAAAAAGTTTACAAGGCACTTATTTAGAAAAAACAAAAAAAATTGTACAAAAATATTTTATTTTAAAATTAAACTGAAGCAAATTGTAATGTCAAAGTAATTTTTCAATGCTCGAAATCCTGCAGGGTGAACATTAACGTAAATGAGTTCAATTTCTCTGTATAGCAGATCCTTCTACTAGCTTTTTCATAAGCTTATAAGTGTAGGAGTCTGAAACACTAATAACATTTCAACGAATGGAGACACGTACCTTTATTGTCCGCCAACTAAAGTCGGGGTTGGGGTTTTTTCCAATTTGGTAGTGGGATGGCCAAGCAGAATAACATAACCTCGTTTCTTGAACTCCAGCATGGCAGCAGCAACATCTGTTTTCGTAGAGCATAAAAGAATCTTGGAGGGAGGAGGATTGTGTAGGGCAAACCCAAAGATATCAGTGACAATGGCTTTACCAATCCAAGGGGGTTTTACAACTGACACCTCAACTGAATTATCTCCATCAACGACACTGAATCTATTCCATTGCTCCTGAAGATTGAGGATAACAGTAGAGGCTCCATCTTCGTAGGCTCTGAAAGTGGTGATGGGTTCATTATGTCCACCTTTACGCAGAAATTTTATGATGTTAAGTGCAACGTCTCGAACAGAAAGTCCATCGGGAACGCCACAGCTCTGTACATCCCAGAAAACACCCAGCCTGGCTTCGCTTGTATTAACCAAGGGAATGTTACTGTATCTCCTCTTCAATACTGACAGTGATGTACCTTGCACAATGCAGGACATTCTGCACAACAACTTAGCCCCGCGATCAGCACAGTGACCTAACGCCATTCAATCGCTGGTCCAACTATCCCAATTATGTGATCCAGCTGCAAATCTAAGACGAATCCCAAAGACACAGGCCTGAAAGCCTCCTCTTCCTTGAGTATTTGAAATCCTTACGATTTATTTCAGAATTAAAAATTATGTATTTTTGCCTCTTTTCGAAATGGGTTCAGGTAATTGACAAATTAAGAACCATGTAAATATTTTATAGGTGGGGATATCTCAACAAATGTTTTAACAAGAGGATGTTGATGCATTAAATTCAATTTTTCTAAACAAAAATAATAAAAAACTTATTTGTCATTTGTATTAAATGTACAAAATAATGTCACTTGTCATTTCTCATTTGTATTAAATGTACAAATTAATGTCACTTGTCATTTGTATTAAATGTTTATTAATAGTTAAATAAAATAATAAATATAAGATATTAATAGTTAAATATATATTTATATTTTTAATAATAATTTATTTCTTTTGTCTTATTTATTATTAGTTTCTCCATACGCAGGTAACTATTGCAATCATTTAGTTTTGAAATCAATTAATTTAACCAATTAGATTTCAAGATTTTTTAAGTCTATTTATGTTTTGTAAAGTTTGATAATTTCAACATATTTAAAAAATCTAAATAATGCTATTTATTTATAATTCTATTGGCTGTGAACAAAAAAGGCAATGAGAAA
>MU227808.1:1845687-1868944 GCA_018584345.1 Thuja plicata | reverse complement strand
TTTTGGTGCCAAAATATGTCTTCTTATTTCTACATGATTAGTGTCACACAATTTGTCCACACTACCTTAAACACATTCTCATTTCACCATATCTTACCCCTAAAAACATTACACAATAGGCAGGAACTTTGACGCTTGCGTCTCTTGTTTTGTTATGTTATATTATGAATTGTTTATATATTGCTTAAAATGACATAAATATGAAAATTATATTAATGTTATTAACTAACTTTTAATAAAATATTAAATAATACAATAAGTTGTTAATAAATATAATTATTTCTAAATTATATATTTGATTAATCCTGTCATTTAAAAGGTATTAACATTATTATTATTATTTCATTCAATTATGAATTGTTTCTCATGACATAAATATTTATCGTTTTACAAAGCTTGATAGCTTAATTTTCTCAATTCTCTAACTCTCTCTATCATTATATTCTCTATAAATCACTTATTATCTCTATCTTTATATTTATTTCATCCACTCTTATTCTCTCTTATTTCTCCCCCTCTATATATTTATCTATTACATATCTTTCTATCCCTTTTAACTCTCTCTCCATATCTCCCTACTTTTCTTTCTCTATTGGCAGGAACTTTGACGCTTTGCGTCTCTTGTTAGTTATTAGTTCTGCCCGAATATTCATGCATTCATGGAGATTCTTTTAACCAATAGCATTATTGAATTTAAAAATTTAGAAAACAAGCCTATAGTTGACAATTTTTAAATTGTTTTATAATTTAGGAAACTGTTTTTTCTTCTTTGCCTATTGGCTTATACTCTAAAGAGTCGCTGCAAAAAATAAATTTTAATTTACATAATAATAATAATATTTTTCCTACAATGAAAAAAGTTTTTTGATATGACATGACATCACTAGACAAGATGATTTTTGAAGTTATTAATGCTCAATCTTGAAGAGGTAGAGAAGATCTAAAAAGGTTAGTTGAATTTATTATGTACAGTTTCAAATAGTTGTAATAATTGTCCAAATTGTCAAAGATTGAAATGATTATATGTCAGATAATATGCACAATTTATTTTAGTTCCATCAGTTATATTATTAACAGTTGATTATACGAGATTTTTTCCTCTTCCCAGCCCATGGTTTACTCTACACATTTAATGCATTGTTCCCAAAAAGTTTCTATTCAATGAATGAAGGTTAAAAGATGGGAATTGTTTATTAACAAGATAGGCTTCCTCCATATAGCAGGTTGGAATTGTCGTTCAGCAGCTAGTCTAAGCAGGCCTTGCCGACATTAGTAAAGATCAAAGCACAATGAATGAATGAATGGTCAGAAATTAGATTTTGTATGGTCAGAAATTAGATTTTGTAATTTAATAACATCGTACAGTTGGAACATTCAACACTCGTACATAGGCACCCATTCTATATGTCATTTCCTCAGTGAAATTACAAAGAAGTTCTTCCGAGTTTTATGTATTTGAGGTATTCCCCTCAACTTGACTTGTTCTCTCATCTTTTGCTCTCGTTTCTGTTTATTTATGTCAACTTATCTCGTTCTTTCATCTTCTACTCTTGTTTACGTTTGCAATTTTCATTATATTCATGGATTTAAATTGTATCATCCAGAAACCAACTCGAAGACCATCTAGACCCATCTTTTTGGAAACTAACATCTTTGGAAGAGGTGGATTTATGCGACAATCAACTGAAAGCTTAAAATCTTGAAGAGGTGTGTAGCTTGTTACCCATTCCTCGTAAATATTTTTTTTCCAAAAAACTGGAAGGCATGGTAGCAGCTTGATTTTTTTCTATGTGAACTTTTATGCTCATTGATTTCCTATTTTTGCAATGGCAATTTCAGAGGCTTTGTCCCAAACCTGCATGCATAGTTTAACTAGTTAATTGGTACTGGTATTTTTTGGTTTCAAACAAAATATTTTATATCTTTGTGGCTTTTAATTCTTTTAATTTCTATGTTTATTTTCCCCTTTTGTTTTAGGGAGTCTTATTCTAGACAAGTGTCAAAGGATGGAGCATATTCTAGATTTTAAGAAATCAAGTTTTCCTATTTTTCAACTGTTTCAAAGTTGTTCAGATTAGGAGAAATTTGTTTTTGTTTGTGCTTCAAAGCTCTTCAAAATACTAGTGAAAAGCTTCTCCCTCTTTGCTTCAAAGTTGTTTAAAAACTACAAGCTTCGGCTTTGTCACAAAAAGAGGACACCCTTTGAGATATATATCAAAGAATTTATGCAATTCAAATAGACAATGCCTTCCAAATTCCAAATCTGGTCCTTTTAGATTCGAACATAATACTCTTGTGGAGAAGATCCTTGTACGAACCATAAATATTCTCAAGATGGGTCCTTTCGAACTACACAATATATTGACATTTGTCAGAAAAGAAATTCAAAATAGGTTGTAAGACCTATTGTGAATTTTCACTTAAATTAGTAGCTACAAGCTCAGAACGTGCAAGTTGGAATATGCATTGAATTAAACTTTACAAATACTACTCAACAAAAATTTCTTTAATGGTTTTTATCAGTAATTTCTTTAATGGTCTTCTTAACATCAATAGCTAGGATTAATATCAAAATTAACAAAAGAAGAGATGCATAATAATTCAAGCAAAGTATTATGCAAAGTAGTCTATTAATTTAGAAATTATAAAATGAAACACAGTTTGTTGATACATGAATGAATAAATATACAATAAAAAATTGTCCTTGCTTCCAGAAAAAAAAAAAAAGCAGCCCACTACCGAATGATCGTACAACTTCAATTTGTTAAAGATCTTTGATAGCCTGTTGTTTTTCTTTCTCCTTTGCAATATTCTCTTTTCGCATTGCAGAAAGCCTTTTTGTAACATTGTCCTTGTAGTGTTGCCCAAGTTCACGAGTTCGGCTACTATTTGTATTTTTCTTTTATGAACACTGTCACTCTTTTCCAACTTTGATTGCTAATACTCCACCAGTAGTGACAAAGTGATATTGTCTCTATTTAATGCGAACACCCATGCTTTGCTTCATTTTTTTTGTTTCGGGTTCCTTTTGGCACAGGCAACATGTTCTGGGGTCTACTTAAATTGAAATCCCTTACAATTGTACCCTCATATATGTCACTGACTATCCATATTCATACACAGTGGTTTATCTCTTCTACAATTAATATTCCTTAATTTTCAGATTTTGCTAGCTTTGAAATTTCTAAATTCTGGCATCCAACTTGGAGTTTAAGAAATCTGGAATGTAATTCTAAAATTCTATTTTTCCACTCTCTTTACCCAGCTTCAACAGAGCGGTCAGTAATTGAAGTGAGCTTTGTGAAATAGGGACTCTCAGTCCTATCCCTTTTACCACTCTTCATATCTTTAACTATGCATGGGTGTGCCTATAGCTTATGGCAACAATTGTTTATCTGGGAACAACATAGCTGGAATATTTCGAATGCATACCCTTGAATAGTTATCATCATCTACGAAGTGGCCCTTGTATGAAAAGCTTTGATGCCACATTTGGTAGTCAGCTATGTAAATTTGGAAGACATGCAACTCAAAACATGGAAAGTTGCATGTGTTTGAATAGTGTTTTGAGTATTGTGAAGTGTTTTTGGGTGGAGCTAATTCAATGTATACTTGTACATACCAACGTCAATGATAAGAAATCATAATATAAATATTGAATGCAAAATAATAAACTTAAAAGATCTTATTTATTGTCATTTTAATACGATGGAAAGATACATGAGAAGTCCACCATTATCAGCATCCAGAATTAGAAATAAAATTACATAATATGGTGCCTCTATAAAGTAAATTAGTTCTAAGTAACCACTCCAAGTATCAAGGAATGGAAAAAGGTCTCGAAATTTATTTTTACCTCTAAGATTGTGAGGTTTTATCTTTCAGTGAGTAATTTGTCATGACAAAGAAATTATTTCTGTTTCACTCAGTAATTTAAGATGACAAAAAAATTATATGTCATTTTTAATGACGTTAGTATTTCCTGTTAGCAGTATTAATCCATCTGGATTTGTAGCTACTTAAATATCATATTAGCGTTGATTGATTTATGTAAATGTCTAATGTGGTCAATGGGACTGTATCTGAAAAATTATAGAATAAGGGGAGTGGTTAATGCATCTGTAATACAATTGGATACATCAATAGCAAATTTTCCATGCATTGACTTTGGTAAACCTATTAAGTTCATCTTTGCAATGAGCGACCCATCTTGTTCATAGATCACATAGACCCAATCTGTAGAATTAGTTGATTCCACCAGGTTATATTAGTCTGAAATAGACCATTATGCGCTTTTTAAAGTGAATTTAAAGTTAAGGCCTTTTGCATTTTGATTAAAGATTAAGCTAGACACAATCGTCTCTTAAAGAGTAAAGCTTTTGTTTAGCACATGTCTGCATAATATATGAACGATTCAAGGAGATAGTTATGAAGGTATCAATCTCTCTTGTTTTACGCATAATATATGGATTGGTTTCTCCCATTTGGTGTAGTTGCACAGGAAGGCCATCTAATGGCTTGAGGCTACACCCAGTATGGTGATTGTTTGAGTTATAATCTCTAATAGTAGCTTCAAATACTATAAATAGATTGCATAATTGAGCCCAATGGATTCTTTGGATGATTAATCTTAAATCAAATTTATATACATTTAACCATACTCTACTCACTCACTTACTCAATTAACTACTCTGTTTCAAATGCTCGTAAAATATTTTCATCTTTTGCATTGGCATTCAGTCAAATCACTTGTCAAATGTTGTCCACCACAATATATCTATGATGTACTAAATGAAATCAATAGTTTGGAAAGTAAAAAGGTTGCTTCTACACATTAAAGTGTTCACAATTTTGTTTTTTCAAAATCAGTTTTTCCACTCTAATAACACAATCACTTGTACAAAATCTTAACCCACACGCTTCTTCTATAATTTTTGTAATAACATAAAACATATTTTCATGGACAAGAACTTGACTTATTTTTTATGATTAATATTTTAAAATTGATACAAATTAAAGAAATTAAAAAAAAAAGTGTTTAGAAATTTTTCCCAAAGAGTAAAAATATAATAGATAAGCAAAGGTTAATTGAGTAATATAGTTTAAGAATTTTTTTAATTATAGGTGTAGAAATTAATTATTAAAGAACATTTAATAAAAATTTAATAGTTTGGTAAAATCATTTTATATGATATATTTTAAAAAAAAATATCTTATGATTAATTGTATATTTATATTATATGTAATACAATTATAGTTGTTATTTATATATGATTAATTTAATATAAAGTATTAATACGTAAAAACATAAACTAAATTGTAATACTATATATTTATATTTTATATAATGTAAATTATTAAATTTATTTGTAAAATAATATTATAAGTTTCATATTTTGATTGATTCAATATAATCTTTTTTGAGATGTTTGATTTTGCATGACAATTTTCAATTGGAATTTCATCATTAATCACTTCTACACCTAATAAAACTTGTATTAATATTATTATAATTGGATTTATGATATTGCTATCACGATTCAACTGTGTAGTTTTTGAGCCAAACTCATTGACACATATTTCATGAGCAGTGGTTCACAAGAACCTATCTCTCATGAGTAGTGGTACACACAAGTGCCTAGGTTTGTTGTCCTACAATATTTCCTTTTATTTGAATCTATCAACTCAAACTTCTTTAATCTCCAAAGTGTATCCATATACATTTATCATTGTGCTCTCTTTTAGTCATGCTTGATCAATAGGGTCTTTGTCTAAAATCCACAACACTCAAGGTAATTAATTTAATGGAAAGAGCTAGATCAAAATGGTAAAAATGTCTTTCAAAATGCAAAGTGCACATGTCTACAAAGGAATCTCTATAGCCTTCTTTTATTTCTATGCTATGGTAGATGTAGAACAAACTCTTATAAATCATTACAATAACATGAGGTATCAAAAACCTGTTAAGAAAACTACTTTTTCTACTTAGGCTTCCATTTTTAAAATTGTAATTATAAATAACCTCTTTGTTTAAATCCATATGTAGAATGTTCAATGCATCATTTGTATGCAAAGTTCCTTTGAAAATATTTTAATCTTCTCTTGGAAATTACTCACTTTTTTTTATTATGCCAAATTAAATACAACTGTAGGAAGTGAACTATGAAGAGAAAGAAACAACCTACATTGACAAATATTTTTAGAAGAAACTTGAAGGCAAGGTTTTTAAATCTAGCCCTTGATAATTTTTCTCAATTATGCCTCTTTGATTTGTTGAATTACATATGATTTAAAATTTATAATAGGATAGGAGAAACAAATGCACTTATATATTCTCTTTCCTTTAGAACAATTCTTATTATGCTTAAGACTTGGTTAGATTTGAATAAATATTTTCTTCATAGCTACACATAATGATATTTACAAATTATATAAATTTAACATAATTATTGAACCTAAGAAGTTAGTAATCATCTATTTAGTTTGGTAGATCCTCGTCATTTTCATTTACTATGTATTAATATCTACACTATAGCAGAATGTACAAGTCAGGAACAAATTAGCGTGTATACGTTCCAAAGCCACAATGGGATTGTCCTATTATAGAACCAATTGATTTCATTATGATGGTACATTTTTTCTGCATCGATTGTCCGAAAGTTGAACAATCATTAAGATTGATACTAGGTGAAGAATTTCTCACCAACAATTTTGGAACAATCTATTACTCTGACATCGTGTTGTGCTTCCTATCGAACTGCGTGGACTTGATACATAAGCCAGATATTGTGCAAAAATTAGGAGAATCTTATATAAAGGATTACTTCCTTCCCCGAATTGGGTATAAGGAAATTAGTGTTGCTTATATTGCAATAGAAAGTGATGCTCTTGTTGGGGGTTTGTTCTCCCATGAAACACTCAAAGAATGTGACGTTGCATCGTGTGTATGCAGTGCTCTCCAAATAGCCCTCACAAATAATTATGAACTTATTTTTACACATGCACTGAATGTGCATCATGTTCAATTGGGTCATCAACTTACAACAAGAGTTTCAAATGTCTTCAATGCACTAAGGTTTACATGCATGCATGTGCTTCCTTGTGTTCCTACCCCATGTTCAACAAACACAATGACTTCAAACAACTAGTTCGTGCAGAAGAAAATGTCAATGTTGCACAACCTTCCTTTGCGGCCTCCTCCTAATTTGTAGTATATTTGTATTGTCTATACATGCTAATGTTGTAGTCATATAGTTATATTGATGCCACAATTGTTACAATGAAAAACTTTTATGCAAATATAATATATTGATCTTTAAGAAATATATTAGTACACAATTAAAGCTATGTTATGTAATTGTTGTACATTTTTATCCAATTTCCACAAATTTGCTTGGCGAAGACAAGTTTGATTGTCCTCCATTTGGTTCCTCGTACTCATGCCTCATGTTCAATAAAGATGTCAACCTTACAACGCACTTGTACAAAAGAAAATGTTAATGTTGCACATCCTTCTTGTTTGTCCTCTTCCTAATTTGCAACATATTTGTATTATCTATGTATTGTATTGTTGTTGACATAAAGTTATATTAATCCTATAATTGTTACCTTGAAAAATATATCTATGAACAAAAAATGTTGCCCTTTAAGAAATGTAATGTCATACAATTAAAGTTATATCATGCTATTGGTTTACATTTTTTGAGAAATTCTAAAAAATGTTACTTCTTGCAAACAGGTTTCATTTTTCCCACATTGCTCAAAAATGGTTTCGGTTAATGCAATTGAGACATTTGATGAAGATAGAAATCCTCTTTCTCAAAGTACAAAATCTTTGCTCATACAACAAGTTGAAGAACTTGCAGAAGAATGTCAGAGAAAAATAATGCAAATATATTTGTATGAAAATCCTATTCCAATATTTAGATATGATGGATGGGGAGACATTCAACTAGTACCAAACACTAATCAAATTCTCATCTTGTCCCCATTGGTAACAAACACGTAATTGACTATCCTTAAACATTTGGTATCATTTTCTATTGTCAAGATATCATCAACCATTTCCCTTTTGGATATTACTGTATAAAATATCTTATCACCATTTTTAGTCCATCTTGTACAACTTTATTCTGCCAAGTATCACCATTCAAGGCCAGTACTGAAGAAGATACATGTGTGTCTATATTAAACCTTGTAATTACATTTCCATACTATGCCCTTGAATGGATTATAAGACATGATAGCACAAATTTGTTGGTTTACCCTACTAAAGATTGTTTACTGAGAGGGGGTGAATCAGAAAAATATTTTGCATTAGTGCTTTAAATATAAACCTCTAATTCAGCTTGGTGAATCAAACAACAACAACAATTTAAACTTGAAAACTCTTCACAAACTTGATAAAATCATATAACTTAAACTTGTAAATAACATTCACAGTTATCAAGCATCACATGTAACACAAGATTTAACGAGGAAACCCAATTTGGGAAAAAGCTTCATGGGAATTGTCACCCACAAAATGAAATACTCTGTTGAAGTATGCTCGGTTAAGAGCCAATCCTGTTAAAGATTACAATGCACATTTGTTCGATGTGACCCTGTTAGGGAATTTACCTTAGACATGTTAAGATCTTCACCTTGTTAGGAGTCACCTGGTTAGAGGGCTTAAACACTCATCCTAGAATGTCACATTTTTCAAGGGTTTACAAAAAGACTTGTTAGATATACTCAGTTAAGAGATTTTATATTACATATGTTAGTAAGCAACAATGTAATAATGTGACCTGTGATTTTGCAAATATACTTTACTTGATCAGATCCTTTGTTTTCTATCTGAAACTTCCTGGCACCTACAACTCATCAACTCATCAGTCTCTCCTCTTGATTGGTTATCCAACTCTTTCACTACTCTTCTCGATAGCTCTTCAACTTATCACTTTGCTAGAAACTTTTTATAAACATACATACTCATTAATATATAGGCCTTTGTTTTGCCTCTTAATCCTATTGATTAGGATTTCCCTCAATGCGCTCACTCATCCGATCTTCTCAAATAGATTGATTCAATGTATTTTCAACTCGGTTAAGCGGTTAACTGTGCCTCGTGACTTGCACTTTTATTGGAACTCACAAATTTCCTTTTGCTGCTTAATCTACATCACTAATTTTGAATTTTACTTTTCATGACCATAGATCTTGCAACAGACTTTGTCTTTGTGCTTGGATACTTATTGATCCGCATGCCTTTGCATTAAATTATTTATGCTCCTTGTATTCAATCTTTGTTCATGCTCTATTCCTTTCTTGGTGACTTCGGTGAATATCTCCACTCGGGTATCTGACTTCGGTCGGTTACCAACCTTGCTCGGTAACTTCCCTTTCTCGGTTGTCAACTTCACTTGGTGACTGTCTTTGCTCTACTCGACTGACAAACACTTCACTGCTCAGTAACTAGGTTTTTCCCTTTACCAACTTGACATTTCTGCTTTACCGACTTAACAACACCAAATGTTAAGTAAGAAACAATTATCTCAATAGTTCCTTATCATTATCTGGTCTTTATTATATATCCAATTAAGTTCCTCACCAATTGATATGGCATCTTAATATAAACCATAAATTAATTGCTTAACATCAATGACAAACTAACAACTGATCCAATCATTCTACTTTCTTGTATTCTTCTGAAACTCGATCTTCATTACCATTACCATTAGTTGGTTAACAATCTCCCTCTTTTGCATTAATGGAAATACTATCAATCGATGATGGTTTTCTCTGATCTCTTTGTACTATCCCTTCTCCCTCTTAGCTTGTTCTTCCTCTTTGCCTTCTGTTACATTCTCCCTCTTTCATGTAGTCTCCTTTACTTGTATTCATCACTTGCTTCTTCTTTGTAAGTTTACTTCTCCCTTGTGCTTATTTCTCCCTTATGGAGTCATCAATTTCATACTCATCAATTACATACTTCTCCCTCTTTGACGACAATGCCAAAGATCCATACTCCCAAAATCTTGTTCAAGTAGTGAATCATACCTTGCATGTATTGAATTTTCTTTGCATACATAATTCCTTTCACAACTTCATGCATTACCTAAAGTGTGACCACTTCAGCATCAACTCAAAATTTAGATATTCTAATGTGTTCTAGAATTGATGCAACATGCCTCTTCCATTTAGTGAATGTCGGATAGGGTTAGGACCCCTAATTTACCTCTAAGATACTCAAAAGAATCCTTTGGTAGTGGCTTGGTGAATATGTCAAAAAGATGCTCTTTTGAATTCACATACTCTGACATTACAAGCTTTTCTTGTACTTTCTATCTCACGTAGTGATACTTGATAGATATGTGCTTGGTCTTTGAGTGCATTACCATATTTTTTGATATGTTTATTGTACTTGTATTGTCAAAATAAATAGTGATTGGATCGGTGATCTCTTCTTACATACCTTCTAGTAGTTGTTTAATCCACACAATATTTTCACAATTCATAGTTGTAGCAACATACTCAGTCTCGATAATAAACTGTGATATATAAATTTGTTTCTTGCTTAGCCATGTGACTAGTCTTTCTCCTAAAAAGAATGATCCTCCACTTGTACTCTTTCAGTCATCAATGTTTCTGGCCCAATAAACATCAATATAGACTTTCAAGTCAGAGTCTCCTCCATTATTGTATAGTAGGCCAAAATCTTCAGTGCTTTTCAGCTATCCAAAAATTCTCTTAATGGAAGACATATGTGTTTCCTTCGGATCGTAAGAAAACCTTGAAAAAATTCCTATTTTATGAGAAATAGAAAGTTTGTTGTGCACTACATATTGTAACTTACCAATTATCGATCACTAAAGTGTCTCATTGATTTCTTGTGACTCATCCTCTTTAGATAACTTGCATCCAGCGACCATCGGCGTTCCAACCATTTTTTAGTCATCCATGCCAAAGGTCTTTAGGATCTCCTTAATATATTTTGCTTGTGTAATATAGATCCCGTCCTTTACCTGTTGAATTTGAAGTCCAAGAAAGAACTTAATCTCTCCAATCATAGGCATTTCAAATTCCTTTCTCATCTTCTTAGCAAAATATCTGCACAATGTGTCATTGCCTCCAAATATAATGTCATCAACAAATATCTCAACAATTAAAACCTTGTTATTACTATCACATTTCATATACAGATTGTTGTTGTCATGAGTTCTTTGAAATCCTATTTTGACTAGATATGAATGCAATCTCTCATACCATGCTCGGGGTGCTTGTTTCAATCCATACAGTGCTCTGTGCAATTTGCATACCATGTCGATCTCGATTAGTATTCTCATCAAATCCTTCATCTTATTCTATATATACTTCCTCTTCAAGAATACCGTTGAGAAATGTAGACTTAACATCCATTTGGTAAATTTTGAATCCCATGTAAGCCGCATATACTAGTAGAATCCTTACTCCTAATCTATCAACAGGTGCAAAAGTTTCACCATAGTTGATTCCTTCTTCTTGTGCATACCCCTTGTAAACTAATCTTGCTTTATTTCTAATTACATTACCATGCTCATTCAAATTATTTCTAAAAATCCACTTAGTACCGATTACATTCTTATCTTTTGGTCTCAGTACCAAAGTCCATGTATTATTCTTTTGAATTTTATCTATCTCTTCCTTCATTGCTTTCATCCAATCTTCACTTTATAAAGCATCTTGTACTTTTCTTGGTTCAAGTTCATATATTAAACATATGTTTTCTCTTACCTTGCTTCTTGTTTGAACTCTTGTTGTCTTATCTCCAATGATTTTGCTCGGTGAGTGGTGTCTCATCACATACTTTGCCAATACGGGCTTTGTAGCCATTGGTATCTCTTCATTTCCATCATTTAGTGGAAGCTCTCTCTGCTCATCTTCTTCCCCGGTTTGTTCTTTCGGTAGGATGTTAGGAATTTTAGTTTGTACATAAACAAATCTATGATAATCTTTGGGTTCCTTCTTGATGTCTTCATGTCATTCTTCTCTGCAAATTCATCTATCCTCACATTTTCACTTTCTACAATTTTGTTAGTACTATTATTCAAACATTTGTAGGCTTTGCTTTTAGTAGAATATCCCAAAAATATTCCTTCATCTCCTTTAGAGTCTAACTTTCCATCTCTTGCATCTTTAAGAATATAACACCTACTTCTAAATACTTTGAAGTAGCTTACATTGTGTTTGTGTCCATACCAGATCTCATAAGGTGTTTTGTTTGTTCCCTTCTTCAGTTGGACTCGGTTAAGTGTACAAGAAAAATTTTTTACTCCTTCTCTCCAGAAGGTTTGAGAAATCCCATTCTTAATCATCAGTGTTCTTGCACAATCCACAATTGGTATGTTTCTCCTTTCAACTATATTTCTCTATTGTGGTGTTCTTGGTGCAGACATCTACCTCTTTATACCATGTTCATTGCAGAAGAGTGTAAATTCATCATATGTAAAATCTTTGCCTCTGTCAAATCTCAAACATTTCATCTATCTCCCTGTTTCTTTTTCAACTCTAGCCTTGTACCACTTAAACATTTGAAATGCATCAGATTTTTGTTTTAAAAATATAACCAACATCATTCTAGAATGATCATCAACAAATAATATGAAGTATTTATCTCCATAGTATCTTTGTGTTCTCATGGGACCACATAGGTCGGTGTGTACCAATTCCAATATACCTTGTGTAGTGTAGGTTTTGCTTGTAAAGCTCGATTTAGTCATCTTACCTACTTGACAGCTTTTACACATTGAATTCTCAGGTTTTTCCAGACTCATTAGACCTCTTACTCTATTCTTCTTACTTACTTTGATTAAGTTGTCAAAATTAACATGACATAGCCTTTTGTGCCATAGCCATAAATCTTCAGTCTTAGCAAATAGACATCTCTTTATGGATGTATCAAGGTAGAATAAGTTACCTTTAGATTGACATCCAATAGCAATCAAACTTCCCTTCTGATCAAATACTTTAACCTTCTTATTTTGAAATTCCAGTTGGTGACCAACATTGTTTAACTATGCTACACTCAACAAATTGTATTTCAGGCCTTTAACCCAATAGACATCATCACACTTAGTATTGTTTAGTAGAATTATAGAACCTTTTCCTTTTACACGATATGGAGCATTATTTCCAAATCTAACATTGCCACCATTATGCTATTTCAAAGTGATAATTTTTTTAGTATTACCAGTGATGTGGTGTGAGAAACCATTGTCTATAATCCATGTATCATTTTTACTTACTTGTGATATTAGGGCCTTTTCTTCAACGTACCTCTCTTCATCAGATCCATCTTTAATAACAACATAAACAACTTATTCTTCATCATCATCGATGTCATCATTAGATGAACCTCCTTCAACAATGTAGCATGTTTTCTTTCCTTTGTTCTTGAAATCCCTAAATCTTCTAAATCTATTCTTAGTCTTGTTGTTGTCTCTGTTATCTCTTTTCTCATTATTGTTAGGACCATTAGCAGTTGTGTGACCAATCTTGTTCCATAAAAAACATTTCAAAGGTAGCTTATCTTTGTACTTTCCTTTACCTCTTGGTAGTCTCCTAGCCAATAATGCTTCAAATTCAGCTTCAGTCTTTTCATCTCCAGCATATAGATCTTCAAGCTCACTCTTACAACTATGAAACCTTTCACTAGCACTAATTGCATATCCATCACTAGATCTAGAATCTCTACACTTCCCAATATTCAAGGATGATTTGAATGCAGATTCAATCTTAGAAGTAGCAGGCAAACTATTATCAAAATCATTTAGCTCAAAAGCAGTTAGCTTACCAATTGTGGCATCCAAAGTAACAATCATTTGTTGAATGGATCTCATCTCTTGAATAGCAGACACACATATGGCATAGATAGGTACCAGTGTTCTAAGCATCTTGCTTGTAACATCTTCTTCATTACTTTTTCCACCAACACCTCTAATTTCAATAGCAATCTCCTTTAGTCTCGCGTTGTATGCGGTAATTTTTTCTCCTTCTTTCATTTTCATTGATTCAAACTTTCCTCTTAAGCTTTCAGCCTTAGCTTATGTCGGTGACAGTATAAGTTATCTCTATCACCACTTTGGTATGTTCTTGTCTTTCTCTTATTTTCTCAAGTGTTAGAGGACCAAATAGTGGAGGTGATTACTCATTGTCATGATCATCCAATGCATAATCTCCAATACCAGATATGTGAAGCCCCATTCTGTTCTTCCATGTAGAAAAGTGATTCCTATTCAACTTCGGTGATTCCCTCTTATACATCTTCCATGTAGAAACATGTAGCATTAAATATACTTACTATATCTTATTCAAGTTGGTGCTTCCAATTAACCTTTAAAGATGATATGGATGAACAAGATATTGTTGAAGTTCTATAACTCTTAGAAGTGACCCTTATAACTAATTGCAAGCAGTTGATCTCTCCTTATACCAATACCCACATATAAAATCCACAAATTAAATGATTAATTAATAATATAAGACTTTTTTTTTGGTCAGTAATAGGTTATATTTTATTCATAAAAAGATGATTACATTCTAATTATATGGAGTCTTGTCTAGACTCATTTCTTGAGAACTATTAATCCCCCTTTACATTTTATCACTTTTCACTTCCCATCCTAAACCTCTATTTTAAAATTATTTTATTATAGAATTAGCACATTTACATTAATTGACACTATTACATTGCTTTGAAATTCAATAGAGGTAGCCTGTAGACTTCCCCAAAAAACCACCATTTGACATCTTCGACGCTGGTTTTGCTGCTTCTTTCAAAAATTACCAGACTCCATCAGCCCTGCATGCGTGACTCCAGCATCTTCCTTCTCCATGCTTAATCATTCCAAAAAAGAACCCTTGTAGGTGCTGCCTTATGCCTTCCCTTCTCAAAATTTTGATTTATGCATTGTCATTTACAAAATTTTGGAGCTTTTTTCCTCAAATATTTTTCACAGCCCTCCCTTTTCTGATCCTTATAGACCTCCTTTTCCTTGGAAACACCATGGGTATCACCACCCTCTTTTTGGCTTCTTGCGCTTCTCTAATGGCTTTTCCCAAGTTTTGCCATGCTTTCTTCTTTTTCCTATTGTATGCTTCTTTATTCACCCTTTTAGGCTAGTTCAGAAAAGTGATTATTCCTACTTCATTTCCCTCCTCATCATCCTCAAACATTTCACTATAATCAAAATCCCACCCTATGTGAGACCATTCCAAAAGGGATTCAATCCCTGTAGCTAAAGCCTCCTCGAAAAGGGAATTCATGACCCATTTTACATTATCTTCATGATCGCCAATTTCTAAACCCCAAGCCATCACCATCATCGCTATATCCACCTACAACTTCCATCTATGCTGGTCGTTGTGAAAGAGAGGGCCCAAAGTTTCCTGCGTTGCTACAATGACCTTCGTTGGGAGGAGCAACATCTTCTTTAGTCTGATGTTCTCCACTGGGCCAAATAGACCTTTTTGTTGTTTCTTTGTTTGGAAAGTGAAGTTTGGCTCCATATCAAACCACCTTTCTTCACCTCTGTCAGCCATGTAAATCCACAATGAGTTACTACAGAAACCACTCCTTTTTTATTTTATAAGAAAATGACACCTTTTTAGCCTTAACTCTCATCAATTCATTCTGTCCTTCTTACTTCATTTGTCTTTTCACATGCCTTTAGCATCACTTGCCATTTATACTGCCAACTTGATCACCACCATTATGTATTTCATATTTAAGACATTCTATATCTACCTCCTTTAAACATTTGAATGCACTTTCTTACCTTTTTAAACCAATCTTGGGCAATGATTTCCTTCATTATTTCAATGCACACCTTACATACTTTAAGTCACTATGCACGATGCCTTAAAAGTTGCTAGGGAGAAGTGATATCCCATCACCTGCCAGCTCATAGCTTTCAATATGTAACTTTTCCACTTCCTCCAATGGTGTGGCTCATTTTGACATTATATATGCTTCTTTATTACCCTCTCTTCTTATATGTGTTATTTTAAAATCATCAAAATGTTTTAACTGCTCCCTAATTGTTTCAATATAATTTTGGAGATGTCACGCATTGATTGTTAAATTTTCTATGGCTTGTGCTATGATCAATGAATCCCCTTCCAGATGGAGTTTTTTTATTCCCTTGTTTCTGGCCACCATAATTGCAATCATTGTTGATTTGCATTCTACCTCATTATTAGTCTCATCCTTCAATCTCATTGCTCCAATTAACAATGTTTCTCATTATGAGTCTCTAATTATAATGCCTACCCCGGATCTACCAGGGTTATTCTTCGTTGCTCCATCAAATTTTGCCTTAAACCACCCATCTTCAAGGGTCTTCCATATGATTTTCTTGTCCTTCTTCTTCTTTGTTTTCACTACCAATGCCCCTGATGGTGATTTGAATCTTATTCATGGCTAAACCTTCTGAATTTTACTATCCCTCTTTGTGAAAGGAAATTTCAAAGCTTGTTTCCTTGTGGCTGAAACTCCCATTACTTCTTCAATTATAATATGATCAATCCTATAGAGGCATCGCATTATTGATTCAGTCTCCCCTAAAAACCCTCCTATTACTTTCCTTCCAAATTTCCCACATCACTAGAGATGGAGTGATTAGCCATATACTAGATAGAGTTGATTTACTTTAAGGTCTCGATCATCCATCCATTGTCCCTTTTATAGTTTGTTCTCTGGGTCCCACCCATCCCAATTTTGCCTGCACGTGATCACAACATTTGTTTGCAAACTTACACTGCACTAATAAATGATCTACTGATTCTTCATTCCTTTCACATTAAACACATCTAGTAGGGCCTGCCATTCTCAGTCTTTTCCTTCTCTTTGCTATTAAGATTCTTCCTTTTATGGCTAACCATGAAAAGACTCCTGCCTTTGGTAGCACATCTTGGTGCCAACATAAATCTTGTGATACAAATTTTGAGTCCTCTATTCCTTCAATAAATCTGTAGCCCAACTTGACTAAATAGTTCCCTGAGAGAGAACCACACCAAATAAGTCTATCTTCCTTTCCTGCTATCTTTAGTTTTTGGCTTGCATAAATTGTTTGCATTGCTTGGTTTTGTTGTTCTGATAGATCTCCCCCCTATACACTCCTCCAGCCCCAAGAGTGTCCCCCTACACCATCTTGTTGAATAACATAATCTCTAACTTTCTCACCCCATTTCTCTGAGAAGTAAGTCTGTAACTCGTGGTAGATTCCTTCCTCTTTTAATGCCTTATGACCATCCCATGAGTCCTCCCAGAATATAGCCTTTGTGTCATTCCTAATTTACCATGATAGGTGATTTATTATTATCGGCCTGCATGAAAAGATAAAGTTCCAAATTGTATAGCCTTTTGGAGGATTCCTAATTGTTAGAATTATTTCACTTTCCCTAGAATCCAAATATTTGGCTTGGAGAATTCGAGCCCAGTATTGATTTGGTTGCCTATACATGCTCCAAACAAGCTTTGCTCCTAAAGTTTTATTCATATAGTGCCAATTTATTATCCCTACTCCCCCTTTGGCTTGTGGGCTGCATATTTTTTCCCATGCTAAGAGAGGAATTTTATCCTCTTCATTTGCCCCATTCCAAAAGAATTTTCTCATTTTCTGCTCCAAAATTTGTAACACTTTCTTGGGAATGTCTAAGCACATCATCGAATAAAATGGTATTGAGCTGAGACCACTGTTTGCAACATTAAAATTCTTCCAGCTGAAGATAACCATTTTCCTTTCCACCCTTCCATTTTTTTAGGTATTTTTCAATCAGGTCTTTCCATAGATCTTCTTTATTGCTACCCTTAAAAAAGGGGATCCCTAGATATCGATTGGGTAGTAATCCTTGTTTCATCCCCAGAATTCTATAGATTCTGCCCTATGTGTATTGTGGAGTGATAAAGAAATAAATTTATGATTTTCTCCAGTTAATGTGCTGGCTCGACACCTTCCCGTAAATTCCCAATGTTTCCTTTATTACTTTGGCTTCTTGTTATGTAGCTTCACCCCCTAAAAATGTGTCATCCACAAATTGGAGATGTGTCATAACTTCCACCCCTTCTGTGATCTTAATACCCTTCCATGTTTCCCTGTTTCTTTTTTCCTTAATAAATCTACCTAAGACCTCTACCATTATTATGAACAAAAATGGGGAAAGGGGATGACCTTGTTTTATACCCTTCTCTTGAGAGAAAAAGCCTTGTGGGCTTCCATTCACAAGCACTGAGAACATTGGCGACTCTATACATTATGTCACCCATTGAATCCAATTCTCCCCAAACCCAAACCCTTTCAAAACTTTTAACAAGAAACTTCTGTCAACTTCATCATATGCTTTTTTAATATCTAGTTTAACCATCATTTTTCGTGTATTGGACACTCTTATTGTATGGACTACCTCATGTGCTACAATAATCCCTTCAAAGATTGATCTTCCTAGCAAGAACCCACTTTTCTCCTCTGATATGACTTTGTGTAGAACATTTTAATCTATTAGCAACCACTTTTGATATTACTTTATAAACTATGTTACATAAAGCAATCGGTCTAAAATCCTCAAAGGTAACTTGCTCATCTTTTATAGGGACCAGAGCTATGAAAGTTGTGTTAATGTCTTTAAGTATAAATCTTCCAGTTCTTGATTCTTCTACCACCTCCCATAGATCATTTCCTAGAATATGTCATAGCTTCTAGAAAAACATTGTCGGAAATCCATCTAGTCCTAGAGCTTTGTCACCTCCTAAACCCTGTAGTGCCACTTGGACCTCTTCTCTGGTTATTGGGGCCATTAAGGTCCTATTCATTTCCTTTGAAACTACTTGTTGAATTATAGTCAAAAATTCTTGTATCCTCCTTTCATCACTTCATCTGCATTCTTTTTCTTTGAGAAGAAAGCAACAACTTCCTTATTGATACTTTCCTTATCCTCCAACTTTTCTCCCTAACAATTTTGGATGCTAAAAATCTTATTCCTTGATCTTCTAATCTTCACTGAATTGTGAAAAAAAAATTTGTTTCTTTCTCCTTCTTTTAACCATGTCTCCCTGGATTTTTGTTTCCAGAAGACTTCATCTTTCCTCAGCCAACCTTTCATCTCCTTTCTCAGTCGGATTTCTTCTTGGAAGTCTGCCTCTTGCTTGTTATTTTTAATCACTTTTACACTTAAATTTTGGAGGTCTTCCTCTATCTTACATTTTTCCTCAAAAAATGTTCTCTATTCCATATTTTGACTTGCTCCTTAATGTATTGTAACTTTTTGAAAAAAATAAAGGCCTTGTTACTTGTTCTTCTTGGTGCATTTGCCCACCATCTGTCAATCATCTCAGCAAAACCTTCTGCTTGGAACCACATCACTTCAAACTTGAAGGGGCATCTCTCTAGTGTATTGTCATCTTGAATCCTTAAGCATATCAGATAATGTTCTGAGTCTTGGAAAGGTAGTATCTCTACTTCACATGTCCATAATGTGTCTGCCTAGTTACCTACCAATAAAAATCTGTCTAACTTTTATGCAATGTTTAAAAAACCTTCTCTCCTGTTGGTCCATGTAAATTCTCCCTTTTTGAAAGGAACTTCAATCAATCTACAATCATTAATAAAATTACTAAAATCCTTTTGGCTTTCATTATTCCATCCTTTCCCTCCTTTTTTGTCTTCTGGTTTTAGGATAGCATTAAAGTCTCCTCCCAATATAACCATCTCCTCTTGCAATCCATTGATTATTGCTGCCAAACTTTCCCACATTCTCCTTTTCTGCACCTTATTGTTTGGGCCATAAATATTAAAGATTGAGCTTCTGTAATTTAGTTGCTTTGAGTGCACTAATAGCTATTGCCAATTTTGTTATGACTGCCTAATTGTTACCTCTATTTTTGCTTCATTCCATAGAGCACCTAAGCCCCTTGAAGCACCTTTTGCATCTACCATTGCACATTTCCATCTTCCAAACCTTTTTTTTTTAAAAATAGGTCTTCCTACTTAATTTTAGTCTCCTACAATAAGATCAGATCTGGTTTCGTTTGATCAAAACATCTTTTGATCAAACATAATTTGTCAGAGGCATTGTAGCCCCTGACATTCCACGATAAGCGTTTCATAGCTCTCGGGGAAAGGCATAGCCTTTTCCCAATCTTAAAATTTTTGTTTGGTCAGAAGCACTGCCTGCCATGGCTAACTTTAGCTTATTTGATTTAGCACCCCTCTTTTTATTTTCCCCCACTCTTGGTTTTAGAATTTGAGACATGGTCTGTTCCACTGTTCTTGTTTCAACCACCCCCTGTGTTTCAAAAAAGTCCAAATCATTCAGGCCTCCCTCCTCCTCATTATCTGCAGAGTCTAAATCTCATTCCTCTAATTCATCCTCACTATCTCTAGTACTTTCAAAGGAATGTGCAAGATTTCTAATTGGAGAAATCTATATATCTTTGAAATTTAAATTGTCACCTTCATATTCACAAAAACCCCCCTACTGCCTATGCTGGTTTGCCTCATTTTACATAGAGTTTAGGTCCCCTAACACCTCCTTTCTTACCTCTTTTTTATCTATGGGCTTTTTTATCTCCCTGAATTCTGCAGTCTCTGGGATCATATGAGACATAAAATCTATTTCTCCCTTGTTTAATCTTTGCTCCTCTAGGGTTTTATCTTTTGGGTTTCCCCTAAATTGTTTTAGGTCCCTGTGTGTGCTTTTTGCTTTGTTTCTGTCAGCAGATAGGGGGAAAGGTGTTTCTTCTACCACCTATGTTGATAGTCTATCCTCTTCCTCATATTTTTTTATAGTCATACCCTGAATAGCTTCCTCTCTAGCAACTTTATAATCCTTCCTCCAGGGGGGGGGGGGTGTTTAACTAACCTCGGTCCAAAAAATTCACCTGGTTAGCCATGAAATATACCGATCCCTTCCAATCACAAAGGCTTGCATGTTCTATTTGGTCTAAAATATCATCTATTTCTAGTCCTTTCCCTTTATTTTGAGATTCATTCTGCATTTGTGTGGGTGTAATCTTGTTAGTTTCTCCTTCCCACACATCAATCATTTGCTTCCATGTTCCATGCTTTGTTCCTATTGTGATAAAATCTGGGATTGGATCGTTACTTTGTATATTTATTAGGATTCTTGGGTGTATTGATGCATCCTTTGTGCTGATCACTTCCTTTGTTGCGACAAAGGTGCCTATTTTATTTCCTATCTATTCCAGGGTTATTTCATCCCAATATTCCATTGGGAGATTGTTTATGTTCAGCCATACAGTGTATTCTTTGATCTTTTCCTTTGTGGGGTCAAAAATTTCCACCCAATATTTTAAGTAAACTCCTCTTCCATTTATTAAATATGGCCCATTGTTGAGGATCCATTCCTTTCCCTCTTTCTTAGCACAAATACCCATATAAAATATATTCGTTAAAGTTTTGAGTTTTATATTGTTTCCCCATACCTCCCTACACCATCCTCGAATGATGGAAACTGATGGCCATGGTCCCAACCATTTAAAGAATAAAGCCCTTTCTCTAAAGATCCTACTACATCTAACCAAAGAGGATTTGAAATCTTAATCATAGACATGACCTCATATCTGATGTTTTCTTCCTCTGCATGAGGTTGTTGGGGTTGTTCCTCTATTTTTTCCTTCTCCTCAATCTGCTTTGGTTTATAGAACTTATGTTCGATATTTTTGAAATCAAAGTTTCACCCAATCCTTGTGTAAACTGGAGCTTTACCAACTATTTTGTGCTGGTTGTCCCATCTCCTTCCATTCCCATAAGATCTTCACACTGGGTATTGATAACCATTTTCCCCATTCTTCCAATTCTTTGGGGTCTTCATACCCTAGCTTGTTTAATTTTGGTTGTTAAAAGGCCAACTTCTATAAGCTTGCACGCTATAGACTCTCCCTTGGTGTGCTCAGAAACCTTCTATGGCTTGTGTCTGCACCACACCTATGCGTTCGAAACTTGCAAGTGACCATTGCCTCCATACTTTCTCCTGCCTCTCCCTCGTTTCAAATTTAATATAAGACATTTTTTTTATTTAATGTATGGTGATTAATTATCCTTATTGTTAGATAGAGTAACCTAAATATTATTTCAACTTGTGATGTAATTATGGCGAGACATTATACAAAACTAAACCATTGGGGTAACTAATATAAAATAAAACATGCCTAACATATATAAACACAATTTCCTTTAAAATAATATAGTTAATAAATAGGAAAAGACATCAACTACGACCCATTTTCTTACTACCCCTCACTCATTGCTTATCCAACCTTCAAATTACTAACTTTAAAGAACCCCAAAAAATATAACTAAAAACCCATTAAGAAATTTTACATACATACCAATTTTATCCTATCTGTACTCTCATTAGTTAGAATCTGTAGAATTTAATTGGAGGAGTTGTGCAACATAACTACATGAAGCATACGTGCATAAGTATTGACAATTTTTGATGCGGATGTAGATCACGATTATTGGGGCATCTTCAAGTAGGTATCAAATGACACTTTAAAATGAGAACTTTTTTACCCTTGCGTGCATAATGGATCCTACAAAATGCATTCTTACTACCCAGAAGCAAGAACAATAGATATGAGTAGTTAAGTCAGATAAAGAGACAATAAAGATATCATTGAAATCCAATGTGTTGTTTCAGACTATGTTAGCTACAACAACTACTGGTAGACTTCCCCTAAATTATACAATAAATATTTGAAACCAACATGTCGGTCTATAGAAAAATCAATCCCTAATGTCCTTCCAAAAATAATTATATTAAATTGATATGATGGGAAAGTGTACAAGTAGCTGTTATAGCTAACTTCACACACCCATGGATCCTAAATGGTGCTAGGATTTCAATGATTTTTTTCTCGGTTGTCTTCATTTGCGACTTAATTGCTTATAACTATTGTTTTGGCTTCTGGGTTGTAAAGACGAATGTTGCGGGATCCTTTATGCATGTAAGATCAAAAGTAGTAATTTTAAATTATTGTCCAAAACATATTCCTGTAGACATCCAAAATCGTCCTTATATTAATTTAATTAATATTCCCATAACAGTATAGTTAATTTTAATTAATTATATTGGTTATATTCTCTTATCTATTTAATTAAATATGATTCACTTTCCTTAGTATTTGAATTTAATTTAAATACTACCCCCTTTTTAATGTATTAAATCTTATTTAATACATTATCCCTCATTGATTCCCTTTAAATAAATTTTTAAT
>MU227808.1:1776740-1821779 GCA_018584345.1 Thuja plicata | reverse complement strand
TTCAATTCCTTTTATGTATATTAGCCAAAGAGGGTGTATTTGATTTAATTAAAAGTACTTAGGACTTTAGGATTAAATCAATTAATCATAGGGATTTTAGCTAATAATCATTTAAGATTTAGGAATTTAATTGTAATGTCAGATTTATGCAAATTTGGGTTTTCTGCATTTGAAACTCAGTCAATTAAAGTCAATTAGGAGAAGAATTTGCCTAATACCATAGGACTTCGAGGATGAGAAAATGCACCAAAATTGATTAGTTTATTAGGTGCCAATTTTGGGGTGTTATAGCTGCCAGCTCCTCCTCCCAGTCTCCAAACTCCTCTATAATGGCAAACTCCCCGCTATCCACCTGAGCCTATAAAATGTCAAGTGCTCGCTGAGCACTATCCCCTCAAGTTGTCTCTGTTGACAACTCCCTTTGTACACCACCTCTATCTGAAGGCTACTGGCTGTAGCTTGTGCTATGGCTAATAATCCCTACAATCATAGTATCTCAGCCTGTGCACTCACCTCAGTCGCTTGAGATGTCGCCAATAGTCCCTGTACTCTCCCTAGCTCAGTCCGCAGGCTATCTCGATCTGCTAAAACTATGTCATGTGTCTCCTGGGCTATGTAGCCTACTGGTGGTCCCTATCCCTGTGGTGGCCCCTGTGGTCCCTGTGGTGGCCCCTGCAGATCATGCTCCTGTACCTGTATATCAAGCATGATAGGTGGTTGCCCTCCTACCAGGATCTGCACTTGTCCCCTCTGCCTTGGTATTGCCACCCTAGGCTAGAATCTCCTCCCTCCATCTCCTCCCTCATCATCATCATCTCCCTATCCTCCTCTGTCTCCTCTGGCCCCAGTTGCTCATCCTCCTGAATGACTCCAGGAACTGTCAGTCTCATGGGTCTGTGAGCAGCCCACCACTATGCATATGCAGGTACTACACCTGCATCCTGTAGTGACTCTCGAGCCCTGATTCAAAGGACCTCGATCATGCCCATGAATGATGCCCGTGCTATCCGAGGATCTGCACCTATCCCCCACACACTCCCCACCTCTCGGGTAACCAACAGATAAGGAAACTCATCTAGTACTGCCTCCTGCACCTGACCCATCTGCCTCCGTACCCTGGATGACATGTATCTCGATATCATATATGCGGTCCTCCCGAATAGCCAGCAGTCAGTCTGCACAAACCTCATGTAGTATGAGTCATAGAATCCATCCTCGACATACCCATCCTGCTATGGGATCTCATGGCCCCACGCCTCACATCCTGCATAGGGTGCCCACAGTATGGCCCCCATCTCATCTAGTCTCATGCGCTAGTATCCAACAGAATCTGTGGCCTCGTAACTAATTAGTGGCCTGTACCTACAAACAAAGGCCTCATATGCCACCCAGGTCTCCTGATGTCTGATCGGTCGTGTGACTGCAATATGCTCCCACGTCCATACTAATAAGAGCATACATCCAGGACCTAGTGTCGTACCCTTGCGGTAGGCGCACATATGGAGATCATAGTATAACTGGCCAAGAATGACGTATCCCCAACAATACTGGTCGTCGTCCTCTACCATGCTGCTCAGAACTCATGCCTAGCCTATGGGGAACCCCTTGCCTGCATGATCAGGCATGAGACGTCCCCCTATCAACCCAGCTAGATATAGTGCTAGTCGTCGTTGCCGTGGCTCCATGGTCATAGCCCCTGTCCAGAACATCCACTACCGTGTAATCGACAGATCTGTAAACCTCCGCCTCAGGGCCATCTCCATATATGGCTCTGACCCCTCCATGTAGTACTCTAGTATGAGTCCTCGAATGGGCACTCTGTAGATCCTCCATACATCATGGAGGGTGATAGTCGCTTCCCCTGTAGGGAAGTGGAAGCTTGAGGTGGTACTATGCCATCTCTCTATCAGTGCAAACATGAGCGCATTATGCGCTTGAAGATGCGGCCAATGCCGCACGTGCTCTAGTCCACATAGAGTCACCTGTGCCCACTCTGCCGCTGTCAGGTGCTACTCCAGCTCCATGGTCATTGGATAACACTCCCTGGCTTGAAACGTAATAGTCTCATCCTGCAGTCAGCAAACAAATGTCAGCAATCAGATAGCATGCTGGGGCATCAAAAAATGTCCCAGGCCTTTCTGGGGCATCGAAAAATACTCCTGAACCCTTGTCTTTTCTCTTCTTCCTCTCTTTTCTAGGTTAATCCACGCAGATGGCGGTTGACCCTCACAGACGGTGGACTTTCGCAGTTGCCAGTCTGTGAAGACGGTGGATCTCTGTAGACATTAATCTATGGAGATGACGGTTTAGGCCACCGCCTCCCTTGTTGTGCAGACAGCGGTGTTTATACATCGCCATCTCCGCTGAGCCATTTTTTCTCCCCTGCCCTCGCAGATGGAGATCGGTCGATCGCCTGTCGGCATCTGTGAGGACGGTGGTCTGTCGATCGCTGTCTGCGCAGCCGGTAGTCAGGCAATCACCGTCTGTGTTGCGCGCCCATTTTGGGGCATTTATTGCACCTTTTTACCCTCCCAAAACATTAAATGCATAAAAGATAAAGGCGGTGCTTGACTACTCACCGGTGGTCCCGCATCCGCAGGTCACTGGTGTACCCAGACGCGCTCCCCAAACTGTGATCGCTCTTGTTGCGCTTGCTCTCTGCTTCTTCTCTCTTTTTTCTCTTTGTGAGTGAAAGTGACTTGTCCATGGGCCCTGATGGACTATTTATAGCCCTTTGGGACCCATTTCTTCTGGCGGTCTCCCCTATTCCCGTTCTGGTCCCCATTTTCCCTCCATTTTTCTTGGACACGTCATGCAATTGGTCTACTTTCTCTGTTTTCTAGCATTTTCGAGAAAATTTTATTAAAAATTTATATTTTTCGTATTATTTTCTCGAGGGGGCACCCTCCTCTGCTCTCGCTACCGTAGGTTTTCTAACCTCTCTGGGGCATCTTATTTTCTTTTCTTTGACATAATGTCACTTTCGACGACACATTAAAGAGGGGCAAAATGTAGACGTCCAAAATCATCTTTATATTAATTTAATTAATATTCCCATAACATTATAGTTAATTTTAATTAATTATATTGGTTATATTCTCCTATCTATTTAATTAAATATGATTCACTTTCCTTAGTATTTGAATTTAATTTAAATACTACCCCCTTTTTAATGTATTAAATCTTATTTAATACATTATCCTTCATTGATTCCCTTTAAATAAATTTTTAATTTATTTATTCCTTCACATGACTTAAATTCTACTAAACCAAATTAATTTAAATTTTAAATTTAGATTAAGCTAATTTGAACCTAGATCCTACCCTACCTCCCATCACTCTCATCAAATAGGCCTATCTATTAATTAACTAAGGTTAATTAAGCTAATTTCTTGATTCCTACACCAATTAGTCCTAATTATTTGCTCACACATGTGTGAGCAAATTTTTAAAAATTAACTTTTTCAAATAATCCTTATTTGGTTCCAACAAGGTTTCTTACACCTATGATGACACCTTCTTACACTTTCTAAAAGTGTTTCATTGGTCCAAAACTCTTACACCTCTTACAAGATCCTTCACATGTGTACTTTAAGTACACTTTGACCCATCACATCCAAAGTTGCTCACACATGTGTGAGCAAAGTGGGCCTCTTGCATGGCTTATGTGTCCCTCATGTGGCACCTATGTGGATGCCACATGAGCTCCACCTCATCCAAGCCCTCTCTCTCTTCCAAAAACTCTATAAATAGAGGCCTTTGTCAAGAGCAAATCATCTCTCATTTATGCATTGTTATCATGCTAGTATAGCTCTAGAATTTCTTAGTGTATTTCATGTTTTATGCTCATTAGTTCATAGTTGAATCTAGAAATTACATGTTAGGATAATGACAAATGAACTTATTTCTATTGTCTTATGCACATCATCTTAATTTAACTTTTTCAATCTTCATCATAAGTATAGTCTTGCATTTGCATTCATGGTGAAGGCTTAAGACAAGTTTTCAATACTTGTTTCTTGAGTTCTTCACTCATTTCAATCACTTAGTTTGCATTTTATAATCAAATAGTGGGATTTAAATATTGTGTTGGGAGAGCACACCCACAAACCTCTCTAAGAGAAAATCAACAAGGCCTGGGTGCACTTGTTTGGCTCATCAGAGGTTGTGATGGATCTCTTTTTGTTTTTTATAGTATGCTTTTAGACATGTTTAATGTAGTTATTTGATATATATCTCTATCGTTTGCACATTTGAGTGTGCTCCCAACAGGTTAAGTTTTATCACATACAATTCCCTCTTCCCCCATTACCTGTTTGCTTTAAAAACCAAATTTTTTTGTAGCTTCTAGATATGATTTTGCAAGAATTTTTTACATCAATATTTCGGATCACACTCTGTGATCCATCATCAAGATGCAAGAGAGTTCAAGGAGTGCATCTTGATGATGGATTGTAGAGTGTGATCCGAAATGTTGATGCAAAAAATACTTATACAATCATTACCCAAAAGCTACAAATAGTATTTTTACGGATTGTGGAAATCTTATAGCATTAACCAAAAAAATTACAAAATTGATCCAATACTTTTGCAGAAACGCCCCCGATAAAAATATGTACTATTGATAAATATAAACTTGCACAATTAATTTTATTACTAATTTTCATTTAAAAAATTAAAAAACTATTGATTCATAGATGATTTTCTAATAAACTTTTACTTTATAAAATCTAGTATGTTATAATTAGAACATGAGATACTCTCCCACTAAGATAATAATGATCTCATAGCATTCTCTCTATAATTCCCCTGAAATAATATGAGTGTCAAAACTATCACTTTCCCATATGTGTTTGATTAGTACAGATTTAGTGGCTCACCTTGCCTCATATTAGATTGTTGTACATCCATTAAAAGATCACGAGCACTGACCATAATCATTCACCCCTATGCAAACTTAAAGATGTGTGTGCCTGAACCTAATAGATTAAGAGGATGAATATTATTGTGTATACAAAGATAACAATGAATTATTAAATTAATATTTTAAACTACTGCAATTTAATATACTTCCCAAAATGGTGACAAATTGATTTGAAAATAGACCCCTGGGAAAGAGTATTTCTCAATAATAGATTTAAAAGAAAATCTTTCCCAAAGTATGTATGACATATTGATTTGAAAATAGATCCTTAACAAAGACTATCTCTCAATAATTAGATTTTTCAAAAAATTGGTATGCTAGTTTATTTCTCTACAGTTTCTATGAAATCATATTTAAGTCAAACTTACAACTTGCATTGTTACATATTGATTGAGTGATACCGGGTATCATGATTGTAGAAATGGTTAGATCGGTTGTTGTTTTGTCATTGATGTCAAGCAATTGATTAATTAATTTTTATTATGTTACCATACCTTAAGAGGAGAAGTTAAATGGGTGAAAAATATAGACAAGACAATGATGAAGTAATGATTATATAGTTGTTTGCTACTATATATTTGATGTTATAAAATTGGTACAATTGATTGATTAAGTCAGAAATTGCAAAGAGTTAAAGTTATGACTGAAAGAGTTACTTTACCGAACTGGACAAAGTCATTCGGTAGAAAGTTATGTAAGTCAGTCATAGTTACTAAACACCAAGTAAAAGTCAATCACCAAGCATCGAAAATGAGTTAGACACTGAGCAGTGATTGAATAAAGTTACCGAGTTGCAAATCAAGTATTACTGAGCACAAGATATTGATTATAAATGATGATAAGATTGAATTTAATACGAAGTGATGATAAGCTGGATGAGGATAAGAATTAAATGAAGTTTGTTAGAAGATCTATGAACATGAAAATTCAATGAGAAGATCTAAGGCAAACATCAAGAGGTTAAACCAAATTATGTGAGTTCCAAGAAAAGTTCAAGTTCTGAGGTAAAAGTGAAGTGGTTTACTGAGTTGAGATTTATGAAGAAGATGATCGAACGACAGAGCACAAATGATGGAAAATATAATTAAGGAGATTAAGAGGCAAAAGTATGTCTATAGAAAGGATGAGAAATTAATAGAGATTATGCTATCGGTGAGTTGAACAGAGAAGAAGAAGAAGAAGTTGAAGAACATCATTTACCGAGCAGAATAAAGAAACAGGGATTGAAGAATCTAAAGTCTCAGAAAGAGATAAATGGAGTATGTGATGCCAGTATTCAATTGAGCATAAAGGATTTGACACAAACAAAGGTAGTTGCTATATTTACAGATCAAAATTTTACCATTTTTTATTAGTATGTGTAACATAGAAATCTCTTAACTGTGTGGATTTAACCATCCTATTTGTAAAACCTAGAAGTAGGTGACATTCCAAAAGAGTGTTTAAAGACCTCTAATAAGGCCACTCCTAACAGGGTGAAGATATTAATAGACATGAGATAAATCTCCTAATAGGGTCACATTTAGCAAATGTATTTGTAGTCTTTAACAAGATTAGTTCTTAACTGATCGTACTTCATAAGGGTATAATTATTATTGTGGGTCACAATTCTCATAGAGGTTTTTCCCCAATTGGGTTTCCTTGTTAAATCTGGTGTCAACTGAGTTAAATCTAGTGTCAACTGAGTTAAATCTAGAGTCAACTATGTTAATATAATGTTAATAATTTTGAATGATTGATTTACATATTTGAGATGTATGGTTATTTAAGTTATTAAGTTGTTTGGTGAATTGGTTACTACTGTATTTTGTGTTACCGAGTGAATCCGTGAGTTCAGTTTTAAGTGCTTAAGTTTTATTTTGTCTGATTCACCCCCTCCCCCCCCCTCAGTGGACCAAGAATTGGTATCAAAGCTAGTTACTATGAAGTGATAAAAGGACTTGAGTTAAGATCTAAAGATGTATAAGAGGGAAGCACCAAAGCTGAATAGGGATCATTTCTCTACATGAAAAAGTGGTGCAGGACCACCTAGGCTAAATCTAATCCCTATGTTTTTGTTATGGCTTGTACTGACCCTAGCCAAGTCATTTGTTTTCTTTTTGACATTATAAGGTCTTGCTTGTTTGTACCTATTTGGATTAGACTAGGATCAATCCAACTAGATGTTTAAGGTTTGGAGTGTGTTTAGTGTAATTTAGCCTAAATTGGGAATTTGGGGTAAAAAAACCTAGAAGGCTTAACATGCCTTATATTTGTACCTAATAAGTCCGTTATGATGTTTTTAAATCATGTCATAATGATTGGATGTCGTTAAACTAAGTTTTGAGCAAAGATGTAAAAGTTGCTAAAATGTTGCTTGACAACATTTTACAACTTTGCAATGTTGTCCGACAACATTGTCAATTTTGATTCCATTCGGTGAGCGGACAAGTTAGTTAATGGTAGTGGCCTAAAAACATGGAGAAGACATATTTAGAGACTATGAAGCCCATTTCCCGAGGTAATGGTGATGTAATACAAGTTTTTGAATAGCAAGAAGAACTCTTTTCTATTTTAGCATACAGTCAAGCATTTCCGTGTTTGAGCATAAGTAGATGGATTGAAGAGTAAAAGTTAGTGTTTGATTTGAGTTGTATAGGTAGATTTGAGAAAAAAAATTTCAGTGTGCAAGTTTCTGTGTGTTCACTAGATTAGGTTTGTAAAATATTTTGTAAGTAGACTAGTTGTTGTTGTTCTTCAGACAGTTTTGAGCAAAATGGCTCCCCCATAAATCTCCACTGTGCATTTCATCATGGAATTGAGGAATGTGGAAGGGGAGCCTCTATATAGTGTATATATAGTAGGAGAGGATCAGGAAATTTGTTTAGTTAATTTTGATGGAAAGCCCTAGGTGAGACTGGAGTAACCGGCTAGGAGATTACTAGTGATTAATTGTGTTTGATTGTAGGGATACCATTGGGAGAAGAAAACCAAGCAAGGTTTTGTAAACCTAGAGCTCATTTAGACCCCTCCTAGTAAGGAGAAGGCTCTAACAATTCATCTGGATACATTTCCAAGCATAAATCATCTGACTATACTTATTTAGCCCAATTAGCCCTAGTTGTCCTTAATTCTAGGAAACTATTGTACATACATCCTAGGACCCTAAGACCTATAAAATCCTTTGAGTTTTGGAAAAGGGTATCTAAATCCCCAAATTTTTGGGGGATTTTTTTGGGGTTATTTTTTGCAAGAATTGGGAAACACCTGTCAGATAGGGCTAGTAGAGGCATTAGGCCTAAAAGCCAAGATGGAAGGTAAATTGAGAAATCATTTGGAAAAGTTATGTTACCTAGTCACAAATGGGATCATATGGGGCCTATGAAGATGTTAAACATGAGAAGTATCCTTGCAGACATTTGTGCAGTTGGGAAGTTGAAAATGTATTTGGAACCATCCAAGAAGGTGTGAATAAGTGAAGTGCAATTTGGTGATAGTTGTCTCCTTATGAAGCACAATAGTTACCTACTCTTAGAGTGGTATTGGATTAGTCCAAGAATAGTGTAGTATGGACTAAAGAGACCCTAAGAGGAAGCATAGGGTCTTGATAAGGCTAGGAATAGTGGAGGTCCTAGGAAGCTTATGCAAGCACACTTGGTCACATCTATCATATTGGTATCAGAGCCAGTAAGATTTGGCTTGTGGTGAATGTTTCAACTAGTAGAGTCAGTAGGAGAGTCTACACTGGTGAAAAATGCAGAGTTGGAAAAGAAGGTGGATAAGAAAGAAGAGGAGAACAAAATGATTAGATAAATGTTGGCATAATTGGAACACAAAGTGGACCAAGTAGAAGAAAATGTTGAGGAAGTGAAGGATAAGGTTGAAGCAAAAAGTAAGGAGATTGCCTTAGATGATGAGGTCCCTGAAGCTAACCTTGTCCTCACTGAAGAACCATTCTTAAAAGCACTAAAGGGTTTGAGTGGTAAGGCATTGGAAGAAGTTCTTATATTTACTGGAAACATGGAACCAGAGATAGTCCTAGATTGGATAGAAGGACTAGAGAATCACTTTGAGTGTGATGGCATAACAAAATGTCAAAAAGTAAAGGTATCTAAGGCAAGAGTTAGAGGGTTTGTACTCACTTGGTGGAAGTTTATCCAAGATGAGGGAGAGAAGGAAGGAAAGAAGCCCATAGCCACATGGAAGGCTATGGTAACAAAAATTAGAGATGCTTATGTACCTGAGGACTATGAGATTCAATTGCATAAAATGAGACAAATTCAGAGACAAAAAGACTTGGATGTGAACTCTTATTTTGAAGAGTTTCAACGACTATGCATGAGGTCTCGAGTTGAAGAAGATGAGAAGGTGAAGGTAGATAGATACCTTAATGGTCTTAAGTGGACTATTAAAGATGAGATGAGTCTCTTAACCCATAATACTATTCAGAGATGCCACCAAATTGCAATTAAGGTGGATGAGAAGTTAAGAAAGAAGCAAGACTCAAGCACTACCAGAGGTAGAGGTAGAGGAAGAGACAATAAAGGACAGAGAGGTGGATATGGTGGTAGAAGTTTAGAGACAAAGGTTCAAGGAGAGACCAAACTCAATGAAAAACAATAAGGGAGATCAAGTAGAGGAGGCTTCAACAGAGGAAGAGGCTCTAATAAAAATGGAAGAGGAAGGAACAATAGTCAAGGGAGAGGTTCCTACTTTACAAACATGAAATACTACCACTGCAAGCAAATGGGACACCCTGCATATAGGTGTCCAGAGAAAGGCTCTACTTCTCATGGAAATGACAAGAGGGTAAAATTTGTTCAAGAGGATTCTAGTGGTGGAAATAAAAACCCTGAGGTACCCTTAGATTCTAAAAAAGGAGAGAACTTGATGATGAGAATAACATTAATCAAGGAGCCAGAGAAGGTCATTGTTTATAGTGAAATGTAAGATGATGGGAAAATTATGTAGAGTCATCATATACTTAGGGTCTACTAACAACATAGTGTTAGAGGAGGCAGTTAGCAAGTTAAAGATGAAGAGAATTCCACATAGTAACCCATACAAGGTTACTTGGTTGAACAAGGGACAACATGTCCTTGTGAATGAAAAAGCATGGGTGGAATTCTCCATTGGAAGGTATAAAAATAAGGTGTTGTGTGACATCATACCTATGGATTCATGCCACCTTCTTCTTGGTAGACCATGGAAATTTGACAGACAAGCCATGCATGATGGAGCAAAGAATGCATATTCTTTCAAGAAAGACAATGTGACTTTTAAGATACAGTCACTGTTAGGAGAAGGAGAAAAGAAGTCCTCGGGCCCTAATGTCCTTATGGTAAGTGAAAATGAGTTTATAGAATCCTTAGAGGAAGGAGAAGGAGTGGGATTTGCATTGGTGTTGAAACCTAAAGAAGAAAATGTAGACAAGTCAGACAAGAAGACAAAGATACCAAAAGAAGTGCAAGAGTTACTACAGGAGTACAAGAGCATAGTAAGTGATGGGAAACCATCCACCCTACCCCGTAAGAGAGTTGTGAGTCATCAAATTGACTTTATCCCAGGAGCTACCCTTCCAAATAAGGCTGCTTATAAGATGACCCCTCAACAAAATGAGGAAATTACCAAGCAAATTCAAGAACTCCTAAGCGAAGGTCTCATTAGGAAAAGTATTAGTCCTTGTGTCATCCCTACTGTCTTAGCACCCAAAAGGGGAGGAACTTGGAGCCTCTATACTGATTCAAGGTCAATAAACCAAATTACCAGTAGATATAGGTTCCCTATCCCTAGGATAGAAGACCTAATGGACTGTCTAGGAGAAGCAAAATATTTTACCAAGATTGACCTAAATAGTGGGTATCATCAAATTAGGGTCAATGAAGGGGATGAATGTAAGACAACCTTCAAAACTATAGAAGGTTTATATGAATGGATTGTGATTCCATTTCGGCTATCTAATTCCCTATCTACATTCATGAGACTTATGAACGAAGTCCTAAAATACAACATTGGCAAATTTGTGGTAGTATATCTAGATGATATACTAATCTATAGTAAGACTAAAGAGGAGCATCTCAGACATCTGCAGATTTTTTTCAAGAAGTTGCATGAGGAGGAGTTGATGATAAATTTGGAAAAATGTGAATTCATGAAGCAGGAGCTGGTGTACCTTGGGTTTGTATTGTCTCAACGCAACCTAAAAATAGATCCAAGCAAGGTAGAAGCCATTCTTAACTGGCCTACTCCAAGAAATACTACAGAGGTGAGAAGTTTTCATGGTTTGGCCCAATACTATAGAAAGTTTATTAAGCAATTCAGTGCTATGTGTGCCCCTATGTTAGATACTATCAAAGGAGGGATGAAAACCAATTTTTTTTGGAATGAGCAAGCTAACCACGAATTTGAATTGTTGAATAAGAAGATTGCAACTCAACCAATCCTAACACTACCAAGTTTTGAGAGGTTATTCATAGTTGAGTGTGATGCTATTAATGTGGACATTGGATTTGTTTTGAGCCAAGAGGGAAGACCAGTGGCTTTTCACAGTGACAAGCTCAGTGATTCTAAGAAGAATTACTCTTCTTATGACTTAGAGATGTATGGTCTAGTCCAAGCATTAAGCAAATGGAGGCACTACTTGCTTCCTAAGGAGTTTGTGGTGTATTCAAAAAACTAGGCTCTTAGTTTCCTAAACTCCCAAGATAAGCTTACTCACAAACAAATGAAATGGGTGGAGTACTTGTAGGCTTACACCTTCAATATCAAGCACAAGAAAGGACTGCAAAACAAATTAGCAGATGCTTTAAGTAGAAGGCTAGTGATAGTAAAAGAAGTACAATTACAGAGCATGGGTATAGAAAGTTTTAAGGACCTATATGTTGAGGATGAAGACTTTGCAGAGATCTATAAGGTATGTAAGGAGCATAAGAACCACTTCCATGGTGAGTTTTCTGATTACACTTTGCAAAGTGAATTATTGTTTAAAGGGAGTCAATTATGTGTCCCTAGGGGATCAATTAGGGAAAATCTGATTCAAGAGAAGCATAATGGTGCACTTAGTGGTCACTTTAGAGTCAATAAGACCCAAGAGTTAGTGCATAGGTTTTATTTTTGGCCAAGGATGAACTTAGATGTCAGAAGATATGTGGAGTGTTGTGTAGTGTATCAGAAAGCCAAAGGCACATCCTCCAATGTAGGCCTTTACCAACCTCTTCCCATCCCAAGTAGACCATGGGAATGCTTAAGTATGAAATTTGTTGTAGGGTTACCAAGGACCAAATAGGGATTTGACAGTATATATGTCATAGTAGACAGGTTTAGCAAGATGACCCATTTTTTTCCTTGCAAGACGGTCCATGATGCAAGTCAGATAGCTCACCTATTCTTCAAGGAGGTAGTTAGAATTCATGGGTTACCATTGAGTATGGTGTCATATAGAGATACAAAGTTCATGAGCCATTTTTGGAAGACAATATGGAAAAAGCTAGGAACCAATTTTTCTTTTGGGTATTCATATCACCCTCACACTGATGGCCAAACTGAGGTGGTTAATAGGAGTCCAAGTAACCTCCTAAGGTACTTAACTAAGGAGTATGGTCAAGCTTGGGACCAACTCATTGGACAGGCAGAGTATGCATATAATGACAGTCTCAACAGAACCACAGGGAGAAGCCCCTTTGAAATCGTCTATGGACTACACCCTAGAGGGACATTTGAACTCAGGGAGTTAAAAGATGGAGCCAGGGGAAGTGGCTATGCAAAATATTTTACACAATCTATGAAGGAAGTGCATGAGACAGTCAGGAAGACTTTGACTGAGAATACAAAGAAGACAAATAACAAAGTGGATGAAAGAAAAAAGGATGTCCAATTCCAAGTAGGGAATCTAGTAATGGTCCATCTGAAAAAGGCAAGATTGTAGAAAGGAGTTCCCAATAAGATATAGATGAGAAGGATTGGCCCATGTACCATTCTGGTCAAATATGGCACCAATGCATATAAAGTGGAACATGTAGAGGATGTTGGTTTATCTCCTATGTTCAATGTGGAATATTTGGTTTCATACAAAGGTCCTATGCCAGATCCAGATCAGATTTTGACTGAGGTGATACAGGAAGTTGAGGAACTGAACTTACCCTCTACACCTTCCAAGAAAGTAGAGAAAATACTGGATTGAAGAGTCTACAAACAGACTAGGAAGAAGGATTAAAAAGAACACCTGGTGAAGTGGCATGGACAAGTTGATGCAGAGGCTACATGGATCAGGGAGACAAACTTCAAGAATTTGGACATTGATTCCAACTTTCTCAATCCAAGGGTGGATTGAAATCTTTCTATTTGGGGAGGATGATGTAGGAGCACGTAGGCTAAATCTAATCCCTATGTTTTTACTGACCCTACTGACCCTAAATCCAATCCCTATGGGGAGGATGATGCAGGAGCTTGTACTGACCCTAGCCAAGGCAAAAAAAATTTATTTTTGACCTTAGAAGGTCTTTCTTGTTTGTACCTACTTGGATTAGACTAGGTTCAATCCAACTAGATGTTTAAGGTTTGGAGTGTGCTTAGCGTAATTTAGCCTAAATTGTGAATTTAGGTTCAAGAAGCCTAGAAGAATTAACATGCCTTAGATTTTTGCCTAAGAAGGTCTTTATGATGTTTTTACATCATGTCATAATGATTGGAGGTCATTAAACTAAGTTTTGAGCAAAGATGTAAAAGTTGCTAAAATGTTGCTTGACAACATTTTGCAACTTTGCAATGTTGTCCGACAACATTGTCAAGTTTGATTCCATTCGATGAGTGGAAAAGTTAGTTAATGGTAGTGGCCTAAAAACATGGAGAAGGGATATTTAGAGACCATGAAGCCCATTTACCGAGGTAATGGTGATGTAATGCAAGTTTTTGAACAACAAGAAGAACTCTGTTTTCTATTTTAGCATTCAGTCAAGCATTTTTGTGTTTGAGAATCGATAGATGGATTTAAGAGTAAAAGTTAGTGTTTGATCTGAGTTGTAGAGGTAGATTTGAGAAAATTTTGTTTCGTGTGAAATTTTTTGTGTGTTCATTAGATTAGGTTTGTAAAATATTTTGTAAGTAGACTAGTTGTTGTTGTTCAAACAATTTTGAGCAAAATGGCTCCCCCATAAATCTCCACCATGAATTTCATAATGGAATGGAGTAATATGGAAGGTGAGCCTCTGTATAGTGTATATATAGTAGGAGAGGATTAGGAAATTTGTTTAGTTAATTTTCATGGCAAGCCCTAGGCAAGACTTGAGTACCCGGCTAGGAGATTGCTAGTAATTAATTGTGTTTGATTGCAGCGATACCATTGGGAGAAGAAAACCAAGAAATTTTTTGTAACCATAGAGCTCATGCAGACCCCTCCTAGTAAGGAGAAGGCTCTACCAATCCATCTATATACATTTCCAAGCACAAATCATCTGACTGCACTTATTTAGCCCAATTAGCCCTAGTTGTCCTTAATTCTAGGAAACTATTGTACGAACATCCTAGGACCCTAAGACCTACAAAATACTTTGAGATTTGGAAAAGGGTATCATAATACCCACTTTTTTTGGGGGGTTTTTTGGGGTTATTTTTCAAGAATTGGGAAAAACCTGTCAGATAGGGCTAGTAGAGGCATTAGGCCTAAAAGCCAAGATGGAAGGTAAATTGAGAAATCATTTGGAAAAGTTATGTTACCTAGTCACAAATGGGATCATATGGAGCCCAGGAAGATGTTGAACATGAGAAGTATCCTTATAGACACTTGTGGGGTTGGGAAGTTGAAAATTTATTTAGAACCATCCAAGAAGGAGTGAATGAGTGAAGTGCAATTTGGTGATAGTTGTCTCCTTGTGAAGCACAATAGTTACCTACTATTAGAGTGTTATTGGATTATTCCAAGACTAGTGTAGTAAGGAATAAAGAGACCCTAAGAGGAAGCATAGGGTCTTGATAAGGCTAGGAATAGTGGAGGTCCTAGGAATCTTGTGCAAGCACACTTGGTCACATCTATCAAAAAGTAGAATGAGGTTGCATGTGTCTAGAGTAGGCGAATATGGACTTCATTTTCTTGATAATGAATATGTTGAATCAACTTCTGCACCTTTGACTATGAATGAACAAAGAAAGAAACAAGAACACACACAAGTTATGGCTGAGATTGCTTCTACACTTACCGACTAAGAATATGATGAACTTGATGGATATACTACTTCAAAACAAATGTGGGATAAGCTTATTTTTACCTATGGTGGAGATAAACATGTTAAGAATGCTAAAGCAGAAAGTTTGAGAGGTAAATTTGACTCTATGAGGATGAAAGAAGGAGATAACATAATACAATATAGTACAATAATTAAGGAGATTGTTAATTCTATTAGAGGAGCTGGTGGGATCATAACAGAGGATGATGTTACAAGCAAGATGTTGAGAACCCTACTACCGAGTTATGCTATTTGTGTATCTGCTACACAAGAGCTAAGATCTATTCCCCAGATGAATGTTTCACCGGATGCTACTATTGGTAAGTTAACTACATTTGGGTTAAATGATTTTGACAATAGTTTGTCTGCCACATCTAAGATTGAATATGCATTTAAGTCTACTTTAAAGATTGCAAAAGCTAGGGATGCTGCAACCAGGGATGTATATTTGAGCAGTGCTAGTGAGAAATTTTATAGTTGTACTGAAGGTCTTGAAGAGTTATTTACTAAATGTGATGATAATGAAAGATAATTTTAAGCTTTGTTGGCTAGAAGGCTACAAAGAGGCAAAGGAAAATACCGAGGTAAGTTACCCTTGAAATGTTTTAATTGTGATAAAATTGGTCACTTTGAATCTAACTGTCCTGAGAAAGATAAGGAGGAAAAGAAATATGACAGAGATAAGGACAAAAGAGAAAACACATTCAGAAGATACAGAGACTACAAAAACAAAGGTAGAAATCTTGTCATATTGCTAATGAAGGACTAAGTGATGATGATTCTTTTAATAGTGACGATGGAAAAGAAGTTGTTTATGTTTTTATTAAAGATTATTTTGATGAAGAAGAACCAAGAGCCCTAATATCACAAGTAAGTAAGAATGAAACATGGATTATAGATAGTGGTTGTTCACGTCACATGATTGGTGACACACTTAAGTTTATTTCCTTGAAAAATCATGATGAAGGATTTGTTAGATTTGGTAATGATGCTCCATATCTTGTGAAAGGAAAAGGTTCTATAATTCTACTGAAGAACACAAGATGTGATGATGTTTATTGGGTTGAAGGATTAAAGTATAATATGTTGAGTGTTGCACAACTAAACAATACAGGTCGCCAATTGGAATTTCAATATGGAAAGGTGAAAGTATTTGATGAGAAGGATAGTATGATTGATACTAGAGAACAATCTAAAGGTAATTTATTTTATCTTGATACTTCTATGAAGAGTTTCCTTTTTGCTAAAGTTGAAGATGTTTGGTTATGGCACAAAAGGCTTTGTCATGTTAATTTTGATAACTCAATCAAAGTGAGTAAGAAGAATAGAGTAAGAGGACTACCAAGATTAGAGAAACCTGAGAATGTTATTTGCAGAGAATGTTAGATGGGTAAGATGACTAAATCTAGTTTTTCAAGCAAGACTTATGTTACACAAGGAATTTTGGATTTAGTGCATACTGATTTGTGTGGACCCATGAGTACTCAAAGTTATTATGGAGGCAAATATTTTATTTTATCTGTGGATGATTATCTAGAATGATGTCTGTAATGTTTTTAAAAGAAAAATCTGATGCATTTCAAATATTTAAGTGGTTCAAGGCTCGATTTGAAAAATAAATTGGAAGAAAATTGAAATGTCTGAGATTCGACAGAAGAGGTGAGTTTACTTCTAACGAGTTTACATTTTTTTGTAATGAGAAAGGAATTAAGAGACAATTGTCAGCACTGAGGACACCACAACTGAATGAGATTGTTGAGAGAAGAAAAAAATCTATTGTTGATTGTGCTAGGACACTTATGATTGAAAAATGAATATCACAAAAAATTTGGAGAGAAGCTGTGAGTACTGTTGTTTATACATTGAACAGAGTACAAATGAAGAAAGGTACCAACACGACACCTTATGAAATATGGTATTAACAGAAACCTAATGTAAATTAATTTAGATTTTTTGGAAGCAAATGTTATATTTTGAAAGATTCTAGAGAAGTAAAGTTCGATTCAAAAGGAGATGAAAGAATATCTATGAGGAGTAAAGCTTACAAATGTTTGAACAAAGTTATTAACAAGATGGTGGAAAGTGCAAATGTAAGAATTGATGAATTTACAGAAAGGAATGATGAAGATAGAAATAAGGAACCCAAGGATTATGATAAGTTTGTATATGTACAACCTGATGTTCCTGATACCTTATTGAGAGCACCTATCGAGTAGGAATATGAACAAGGAGTTCTACAATCGAATGTTGACGTTGAAGGACCAAGACCTACCGAGCCTATTTTGGTAAAGTATGTGAGGAGGCACCATTCCCCGAGAAATATTATTGGAAATAAGGATGTTGGAGTGATGACTAGAAGCAAGGTAAGAGACAATACATGTTTGATATCTACATTTGAGCCAAAGAAAGTTAAAGAAGCACTAGATAATGAAGATTGGATGAAAGCAATGAACGAAGAGCATGATCAAATTGTGAAGAACAAGACATGGACATTAGTACCCAGGCCTCAAGACAAAAATTTTATTGGTACTAAATGGATTTTTAGAAACAAATTGAATGAGTATGGAGAAGTTATCAAAAATAAAGCTAGATTGGTTTGCAAAGGTTATGCACAAGAAGAAAGTATTGACTATGGAGAGACTTTTGCACCTGTTGCTAGATTGGAAGGAGTTAGAATACTTCTGGATTATGCTTCTTACAAAGGATTCAAGGTATATCAGATGAATGTTAAGCATGCATTTCTTAATGGGATACTTGAAGAAGAAGTATACATTGAGCAACCTGAAGGATTCATTGAAAACACTAACAAGAACAAGGTATGTAAGTTACATAAAGTTTTATATGGTTTGAAACAAGCACCTTGAGCATGGTATGTGAGACTGCACTCTTATCTAATTAAAATAGGATTTCATAAAACAAGTGATAACAATAATGTTTACTTGAAGTGTGATAGTGACAACAAAGTTTTGATTGCTGAAATTTTTGTTGATGATATTATTTTTGGAGGTTATGACACCTTATGTAAAGGATTTTATGATGAAATGAGAAAAGAGTTTGAAATGTCAATGTTTGCAGAGATTAAGTTCTTTCTAGGTCTACAAATACAACAAGTTATTGGAGGGATCTATATTACACAAGCTAAGTATATCAAAAAGATCCTCAAAACATTTGGTATGGAAGATTCCAAGCCTGTTGGAATACCTATGGTTACTGGATGTAAATTATCAAAAGAGGACGAGACTCAAGAGATGGATAATACTCTTTACTGATCCATGATTCATAAATTGCAATATGTTGTTCACAATAGACTTGATATAGCACACGTTGAGGGATTGTTGCAATATTTTCTTCTAATCCAAAGGAAACACATATGTCTGCAGTAAAAATAATTTTGATATATTTGAAAGGCACAAAATAATTTGGTTTATTGTACAAGAAAGCAGGTACTTTTGATCTGCAAGTCTACACTGATGCAGATTGGGCTGGAAAAACATTGATGACATGAAAAGTACTAGTGGAGGTGCATTCTTTCTAGGTGAAAGATTGGTTACATGGCTAAGAAAGAAGTAAAGTTGCATTTCACAGTCTACTGCCGAGGCAGAATATGTTGCTACTGCTATGAATTGTGCAAATATAGTATGATTACATAATTACTTGAAGGTATGCAAGAAGAGATCAAAGATATGGTTACTATTTTTTGTGATAATACAAGTTCTATTAATATATCAAAGAACCTGATTATGCATTCAAAGACCAAACATATTTCTATCAAGTATCACTACTTGAGAGAACAAGTTCAAGAGAAGAATGTGAGATTGGAATATGTTAATTCAAAGGAAAAATTGGCTGATATATTTACAAAGCCACTACCTAAAGATGTTTTTGAGTATCTCAGAGGTAAATTAGGGGTTCTTCCCCCATCTAATATTCACTAAAGGAGCATGAGGCATGTCGCATAAATTCTATATTTCATTAGAATATCTATTACTGAATTGATTTTAGTATGATGCACTTTACGTGATTCCTGAAGTTGTGAAAAGATTTTTGTATACAATGTATTATGAGTACATGCCAGGTATAATCCACTATTGGAACAAATTTTTAGGAGTATGACTTTTTGGCATTGTTGTCAAAGAGGGAGAGAATGAATTGATGACATTTATCCTTAAGGGAGATATTGATGAGTTTAGAGAGAATGAATGAATTGCTACTATATAATCATGAAGGAGAATCGGAATGTATGCTGCAAGAAAATAAGATTTATCAAAGAGGGAGATTCAAATTAAGAGATCAAAGTGGAAACAAAAATATCAACTCAGAGGGAGTTCAGTTATGTATTATAGTATTGCCATCATCAATTGCTATAACATCATTACAGTGGTTGCCATCAATGCCAAAGAGGGATATTGTTGATTAACAGATGAAGATCTTATGGAGATGATAAAGAATGAGTGATACCGAGTATCATGATTGTAGAAATGGTTAGATCAGTTGTTGTTTTGTCATTGATGTCAAGCACTTGATTAATTGATTTTTATTATGTTACCATATCTTAAGAGGAGAAGTTAAATGGGTGACAAATAAATATTATACAATGATGAAGTAATGATGGTATAGTTATTTTCTACTATATATTTTATGTGATCAAATAATTACAATTGATTGATTAAGCCATAAATTGCAAAGAGTTAAAGTTATGACTGAAAGAGTGACTTTAACGAGCTAGACAGAGTCAGCCGGTAGAAAGTTATGTAAGTCGGTCATAGTTACTGAACACTGAGTGAAAGTCAAGCATCGAGCACCAAAGATGAGTTAGACACCGAGTAGTGAATGAAGATAGTTACCGAGTTGCAAAGAAAGTATTACCGAGTACAGGATATTGATTATAAATGATGATAAGCAATGATGAACTGGATGAGGATAAGAATTAAATGAAGTTTGTTAGAAGATCTACGGACGTGAAAATTCAATGAAAAGATCTAAGACAAAGATCAAGTGGTTAAACCAAATTATGTGAGTTCCAAGAAAAGTTCAAGTTTCAAGGTAAAAGTGAAGTGGTTTACCGAGTTGAGATTTATGAAGAAGATGATCGAATGACAGAATGCAAATGATGGAACATCTAATTAAGGAGATTAAGAGGCAAAATTATGTCTATATAAAGGATGAGAAATTAACAGAGATTATGTTGCTGGCAAGTTGAACAGAGAAGAAGAAGAAGTTGAAGAACAACATTTACCGAGCAGAACAGAGAAATAGAGATTGAAGAATCTACAGTCTAAGAAAGAGATAAATGGAGTATGTGATGCCAGTATTCAATTGAGCATAAATGATCTGACACAAGAAAATTTAGTTGCTATATTTATAGATTAAAGTTTTATTGTTGCTTATTAGTATTTGTAACAGAGAAATCTCTTAACTGAGTGGATTTAACCGTCCTATTTGTAAAACCTAGAAGTAGGTGACATTCCAAAAAAGTGTTTAAAGACCTCTAACAAGGCCACTCCTAAAATGGTGAAGATCTTAACATATTTGAGGTAAACCCCCTAACAGGGTCACATTTAACAAATGTGTTTGTAACCTTTAACATGATAAGTTCTTAACTGAGCATACTTCAGAAGGGTACAATTTTTATTGTGGGTCACAATTCCCATAGAGGTTTTTCCCAAATTGGGTTTCCTCGTTAAATATGGTGTCAACTGAGTTAAATCTGGAGCCAACTATGTTAATCTGAAGTTAATAAGTTTGAGTGATTGATTTACATATTTGAGATGTATGGTTGTTTAAGTTATTAAGTTGTTTGGTGAATTGGTTACACTGTATTCAGTGTTACCGAGTGAATCAATGAGTTCAGTTTTAAGTGTTTAAGTTTGATTTTGTCTGATTCACCCCCCTCTCAGTGGACCAACAACTACATCTTATTCAAGTTTGTGCTTCCAATTAACATTTAAATATGAAGTTGATGAACACGATATTGTTGAAGTTCTATTACTTTTAGAAGTTTCCTTTATAACTAATTGCAAATACTTGATCTCTACTTATACCAATACCCACATACAAAATCCACAAATTAAATGATTAATTAATAATCTAAGGCATGTTTTATATAATGTATGGTGATTAATTAACCTTATTGTTAGATAAAATAACCTAAATATTATTTCATACTGTGATGTAATTAAGTCGAGACATTAGACAAAACAAAACCATTGGGGTAACTAATATAAAACAAAACATGTCCAACATATATAAATAAAATTTCCTTTAAAAAAATATAGTTAATAAATAGGCAAAGACATCAACTACGACCCATGTTCTTATCACCGCTCACTCATTGCTTATCCAACCCTCAAATTACTAACTTTAAAGAACCCAAAAAAATATAACTAAAAATCCATTAAGAAATTTTACATACATACCAATTTTAGCCTATTTGTACCCTCATTAGTTAGAATTTGTAGACTTTAATTGGAGGAGTTGTGCAACATGACTACATGGAGCACACATGCATAAGTATTGACAATTTTTTATGTGAAAGTAGATCACAATTATTGGGGCATCTTCAAGTAGGTATCAAACGAAATTTTGAAATGACAACTTTTTGACCCTTGCATGCATAATGGATCCTACAACATGCATTGTTACTACCCAGAAGCGAGAATAATAGCTATAAGCAATTAAATAAGATAAAGAGACACTAAAGATATCATTAAAATCCAATGTGTTATTTCATACTATGTTATCTATAACAACTACTAGTAGACTTCCCCTAAATTATACAATAAATATTTGAAACCAACATGTTCGTCTATAGAAAAATCAATCCCTAATGTCCTTCCAAAAATAATTATATTAAATTGATATGATAGGGGAAGCATACAAGGAGTTGTTATAGCTAACATCATCACCCATGGATCCTAAATTGTACAACAATTTCATTGATTTTTTTTGGTTGTCTTCATTTGTGACTTAATTGCTTATAACTATTATTTTGGCTTCTGGATTGTAAAGATGAATGTTGCGGGATCCTTTATGCATGTAAAATGAGAATTAGTCATTTTAAAGTGTTGTCCAAAATATATTCCCTATTTCCCCATTACTCGTTTTCTTTAAAAACCAAAAAAATATTTGTAGCTTCTAGATATGATTGTGTGAGAATTTTTTACATCAATGTTTTAGATCACACTTTGTGATCCATCATCAAGATGCAAGAGAGTTCAAGGAGTGCATCCCGATGATGGATCACAGAGTGTGATCCAAAATGTTGATGTAAAAAAATCTCATACAATCATACCCAGAAGCTACAAATAGTATTTGTACAGATTGTGCAAATCTTATAGCATTAACAAAAAAAAATGCAAAATTGATCCAATACTTTTGCACAAATGTCCCGAATAAAAATATGCACTATTGATACAAATACATTTGCACAATTAATTTTATTACTAATTTTTATTTAAAAATAAAAAAACTATTGATTCATACACGATTTTCTAATAAAATTTTAATTTACAAAATCTAGTATGCTATAATTAGAACATGAGATACGCTCCCACTAAGATATTAATGACATCATAGCATATTTCTCTACAATTCCCCTGAAATAATATGAGTGTCAAAATTACCACTTGCCCATATGTTTTTGATTAGTACAGATTTAGTGGCTCTCCTTGCCTCATATTAGATTGTTTTACATCCACTAAAAGATCACGAGCACTGGCCATAATCCTTCACCCCTATGCAAGCTTAAAGACTATTGTGTGTGCCTAACATCGTAGGACCATGGATATGAATTCTTAAGATTGATGATATCACTATGTATCGTCTTAAAATGGAAGCACTTCCATGTTAAGAATGTTTACCCCTCCTTAGGGGATGTTTTTGACCACCATCATATTTTCCCCTCCTTTCTGCATCATCTCCTGCTTCTGTGCCTGTTTAGGACCCTGATTGGGCCTCTCCAGGCACCTTCTATACCACCTGGCACTTTTTCCAGGGGTTCTAACCCCCTGGGCCAAGGTCGACCTCAACCTTGACCTAGGTTAGGGTCAAATTTGACCTTGACCTAGGTCAGGGTCGACCTCAACCTTGACCTGGGTCCCCTTTCCAAATCTGGAAGCTTGTCGACTTTCAGAGGTCATCAGAAATTCATTTTTCCCGCTTCCGGGTTACTATTTTGGGTTCTGAAGCGGTAAATCCTAAATTATATTTAATTTATAGGTCCTCTTCTAGGTACATGGGTATAATTATAATTTAATTCTCCTATGTTGAACTCCTTAGAAGATTGTGCCCTAGTTTCATATAAAAGGAAGCCTTTATATCTCATTTTCTCTAACCATCATCAAACAAGAACCATCAACCAAGTAAGAAGAGGTGATCAAGCAAAAAGTTCAAGCATCCATTGTTCTACATGTTTCCAAGCTTTCAAGGTGTTCATGTCTTCCTCTTAAGCATTCAAGTTCTCCATTGAAGACCAAGGATTCAAGCTTTCAAGCCTTTGAAGGGATTTGGTTCAAGCATTCAAGATTTATCATTCAAAGCCTAGATCTAGCCATCATGGTGGTGTGATCTTCCTTCAAGATCCTTTGTGCATCCTCAAACACTCATTAATTCTTCCTTCAAGGTGGATTTCAAGCATACAATCATGGAGGTTTATGGTTTCTATTGATTCCAAGCTTTCATATTTACATACTTGCTACATTTGAATTACAATTGCATATCTATTCAATATCATAGTTTCATTCTTAGATTCAATTCTACTACCTGCTAGCATTCTATACTTTATTGATTTCAAGTTTAATTCCTAAATCAGGGTTTGAATAAGGAAAACCCCTCCCCCCCAACAAACAAATCTCCTTTTCTTGCAGGTACAGGTTCAAGATTGAAGATTTGAACTCAAATCTGGATACCCTTTTTAGCGAACTATCGGGGTTCGTGAACAGATTTTTTGTCGAACCTGTGCAGGTCAGGGTCGAGATTATTGGGTCAGGGGTGAGATTAGTGGGTCAAGGTTTACCTTTTTCTTAAGACAGTTTCAGATTGGAAAAAGATTTCTGGGTTTTGTTCATCTCCGCATTCCGGTTCTAGATCATACTTCAGAGTTTCCAGAAATAGAGTATAGACCTCAGAAAACAACATTCTTTGATCTACAATATTTCAAGGTTAGTGTATTTCTCCTATCCATTTCAATTCAAATCCTTAATCATTCTAAATCTATCACACATTTATATTCACTCACCCACATTTTAAGAGGGAAACCTATGATCTCCTTCTTTATTCTTATTTCTAATAGATTGATTCATTTGTGCATTGATTCTTTTTGGGTTGATCAATTTGGATCCTTCCTTTGTGCATTTGAGAATAAAGGGGAATGTCTTATTTATCCCTCCACTCTAAACATTAAATTTAAGGTGAAAAGTGATTTGAGTATCAAAACACTCTTATTCCATAAACATCATTTTCTTACCTTACATTTTGGTGTACCCGCGATAGACAACTCTTTCTTTTTGGTGTTAGATTTGCATTTCATATTAGATCTTGCATGCATATACAAGTAGGTTTTCTTTTATGCGCTTGCATTTATATTTCAAAATTCATAAAAATCACAAAATTTATTTGAAAATATAAAAACATTTACATTTTTCATTGTGTTCAACATGTATGATTTTTGTTTTGAATACTTTGATGAGGCTTTTGTCGCTAAAGAGGATAGATCCCTTAATGAGGTACATGGAAGTGAGGATGAAATTTGTTTGATCCTCTTTCATCCTATTCCTCTTTCATCCTCATCTACAATCTCTTCAATTGACCTTTACCATAGAAGTTAGTTAAGGATAGATGATACTTGTTCTCCTAATATATGTCTTTTCTATGTGCCTACTTTAGAATATAATTCTTCCCCCTTTAGGGATAAAGATTTAGGCGCTCCTACAATGTGCTTTATTGATAGGGAGGATAATCCTCCTATTTGGGATGAACCTTTGGATTTGGATGTTGATTACTCTCTTCCTCATGAAGTCATTATGGATGATTCTACTTTTTGGGATGAACCCTTGGATAAAGACATTGATTTATCCCCTTCTTGTGAATATGCTTTGATACAAGAGGGTGATTTATTCATACATGATGATGACTCTTTTTCTAAAACACACTCCCCTTATTTGGACATTTTCGAGAAAGAAGAGAACATTATTAATACATTACCTCTAATTGGGATTCCTTCTAGTGACGAGGCATTAGTGGAGAATGATATGAATTCCCTTAATGCTCCCCCTCTTAGTGATGATCCTATGGAGAATCAAGCTCCTACCCCATCTTCTCCTAGGATGTAGTCCTTTATTTTTCCTTCTTGTGAATCTATCGAACATACTAATGATGACATAGTGACTACTGAAGTTCCATTGACTCCTTTTGATATGGCTTCTTGTTTTGGTCCTGGTTATCATTTACTAGTTGAACAAGGATTCCATAGTCAAGGATGTGGTAAGAATAAATAGGGAACTCAAATTCCCTTATAGAATGGGGGGCATGAGCATTCTTATGGATTGGGATTTAATCCTCAACAACATAGCAATGTTACCAACATCTCAAATAACATTTCAAAACATGATGACCCTATGAAGGAATTTGACCAAGAGGTTGTTCTGCCTAAACTCCTTCGTGCTAAGATAATTACTAGACCTAAAAGCAAAAAGAAACGTAGTCTATACTTGAAGATTCTTCCTTTTTGTTTCTATCATAGATTTCATGATCACTCTAATGAATGTCATGCTTTACATCATAAGATTAGGCAACTCATTGATAGTAAAGGTATTTATATATCATATGGCAATGAGTTATATTTCAATCCTATTTTCTCTAAATAACATTTATGTTCCTATTATGGAACTCCATACTATGTAAACAATGTTAGCCTAATCTTTGGGGGCTCATTGTCTTGCATAGTATTATGAGTGATATAATAGGTCCCCTTTCATCCTTGTCCCTACACTTGCGGGGAAAGGATGCCATCTCCTTCTTTTCTGTCTTTCCGGGATCCACTTTCCCTTGGTTAAGCAGTATCTATCTATTATGTGATATCCAATCATACATGAAAATATTGGTTTGCATTAAGGATCTATGTCCTTGATTATAACCTATTTCATTGTTTTTGGGTTGCCATGGTTGATAAATCTCTCACCTTGGAAACTGAATAGTGTGTTATCCCTCACAAGGGTTACTTTTTCACTTCTCACATGATATCTCTTTGCTATGAAATCTCTTTATATAATTTGATATATCCCTTGCTTTCACACCTGGGGGGAAAGGTATTTTTCCTTCTTCCTCTATCTAAGGATCTACTTTCCTTAGCTTAGTGGCATTTTTTTAATCATATAACATTATTTTCTTATAAAGATTTACGTTTTGACTATGGATACCCTCTTATATAAGAGGTGATTGTCCTAGGTCATCGTCTCTTCTTTATTTTGCAAATTATGTTCTTTATAAACTCTTGCTCTTGCTTTAGGTTAGAGTTTGCATCCTTCATTCCGAGATTCCTCTTCCTCTTCATCGCAGGAGGCTTGGTGATTGAATCTTTGGTCCCTCTTTTCTTTAGAAGATGACATTTTATCCTAAGCACTCATCTATGGTGGGGGTCTTGTTGATAAGATCTCTTCCTTTTTGAGGATCCTTTTTCCATAAGTGACATATCCATTTCACGATTATCTATGTTCTTGGATGTAAGGGTCAAGACGCTTCGCTAAGGATATGGTATACATTGTTGTTACGCTGGATATCTCCTTACCTTGTGAAGTAGGTATCCTCTTTTCTCTTCCTTATCCTGCCTAGTGGGTAGTCATGATAAGGAGGGGGGTATATATAGGGTCTCCATTGTACTATATTTTACATTAATTTACATTTTGCAACATGCTAAATCCTTGGAAGGTAACGCACATAAGTTGCTAAATCCTGAAGGGACACACATTTTTACTTTTATTTTTGTTAAATCCTCGGAAGGTAACACACATAAGCTGCTAAATCCTAAAGGGACATGCATTTTTACTTTTATTTTTGCTAAATCCTCAGAAGGTAACACACATAAGTTGCTAAATCCTGAAGAGATACACACCCTTTTAAATTTTCAATATGTTAAATCCTTGGAAGGTAACGTACATAAGTTGCTAAATCCTGAAAAGACACATTTTTATATTCCATAATGATACAAGAATGTGGATCTATGGATATTTTCAAAAGCCGTCAGAAGATGCATTATAATTACAAGCATAGTTTATGGGTGAACCTGTTGGGCTCTCCCTCCTTGGTGATTCATAGTAAGGTGGGCATCTTACTAGGCGAGGTAATCTCTCTCTCTTTTCTCTCTTTTTCACTTTCACGCTAGTAGGATTAGATCATGAAGCTATGTTATCTATAGTGTTGCTCTTGTCCTGCTTATGTAATCATGTATGTTTCCTATGATTGATTTCTCTTTACTTCCATATCTTTTATGCATGTATGTTGAGTTAGAAACCTTGGTCTAAATACTTATGTCCTTGACCTAGTGATGTTTTATCTCGTTGCGATCCACTAGAGTCTTTCTTCTAACTTTACCGCAAGCATGTTTGATTTCCATACTTCCGCTAAAGTGGGGGATTAATGTATCATCTTAAAATGGAAGCACTTCCATGTTAAGAATGTTTAGCCCTCCTTAGGGGATGTTTTTGACCACCATCATTCTGTCCCCTCTGTTCTGCATCATCTCCTACTTCTGTGCCTGTTTAGGACCATGATTGGGCCTCTCTGGGCACCTTCTATCCCACCTGGCACTTTTTCTAGGGGTTTTGACGCCCTGGGTCAAGGTTGACCTCGACCTTGACCTATGTCAGGGTCAACCTTGACCTTGACCTGGGTCCCCCTTCCAAATCTAGAAGCTTGTCGGCTTTCAGAGGTCATCAGAAATTCATTTTTCTGGCTTCCGGGTCGACTGTTTTGGGTTTCAAAGCGGTAAATCCTAAATTATATTTAATATAGGTCCTCTTCTAGAGGCATGGGTCTAATTGGAATTTAATTCTCCTATGTCGGCCTCCTTGGAAGATTGTGCCCTAGTTTCATATAAAAGGAAGCCTTTCTCTCTCATTTTCTCTAACCATCATCAAGCAAGAACCATCAACCAAGTAAGAAGAGGTGATCAAGAAAAAAGTTGAAGCATCCATTGTTCTACATGTTTCCAAGATTTCAAGGTGTTCAAGTCTTCCTCTTAAGCATTAAAGTTCTCCATTGAAGACCAAGGATTCAAGCTTTGAAGGGATTTGGTTCAAGCATTCAAGATTTATCATTCAAACCCTAGATCTAGCCTTCATGGTGGTGTGATCTTCCTTCAAGATCCTTTGTGCATCCTCAAACACTCATTCATTCTTCCTTCAAGGTGGATTTCAAGCATACAATCATGGAGGTTTATGGTTTATATTGAGTCCAAGCTTTCATATTTACATACTTGCTACATTTGAATTACAATTGCATATCTATTCAATATCATAGTATCATTCTTAGATTCAATTCTACTGCTTTCTAGCATTCTATACTTTATTGATTTCAAGTTTAATTCCTAAATTGGGGTTTGACTAAGGCAAACCCCTCCCCCTCAACAAACAAATCTCATTTTCTTGTAGGTACAGGTTCAGTATTGAAGATTTGAACTTAGTTCTAGATACCCTTTTCAACGAACTATCAGGATTCGTGAACAAATTTTCTGTCGGACCTGTGCCGATCAGGGTCAAGATTATTGGATCAGGGGTGAGATTAGTGGGTCAAGGTCGACCTTTTTCTTAAGACGGTGTCAGATTAGAAAAAGAATTTCTAGGTTTTGTTTGTCTCTGCGTTCCGGTTACGGATCATACTTCAGATTTTCTAGAAACAGAGTACAAACCTCAGAAAATGGCATTCTTTGATCTACAATATTTCAAGGTTAGTGTATTTATCCTATCCATTTCAATTCAAATCCTTAATCATTCTAAATCTATCACACATTTATATTCACTCACCCACATTTTAAGAGGGAAACCTAGGATCTCCTTCTTTATTCTTATTTCCAATAGATTGATTCTTTTATGCATTGATCCTTTTTGGGTTGATCAATTTGGATCCTTCCTTTGTGCATTTGAGAATAAAGGGGAATGTCTTATTTATCCCTCCACTCTAAACATTAAATGTAAGATGAAAAGTGATTTGAGTATCAAAACACTCTTATTCCATAAACATCATTTTCTTACCTTACACACTCTAACCAAGAGAATTTAGAATATTCCAATTCAAGTGAAGCTCTTAATGAATTGCCACTATTATTAACAATAAACTCATTTTGTCTTGTACCAATCCATTGATGTGGTTGATTTGTAGACAAGGTTTATTTTTCAAGGGGCTCGAATAAGATGTTACAATAAGTATCCATAGAAAAAAATGCGAGACATAAGAATAATAGATATGTGAGATCTTATATGAGATCATGTTCCTACATCTAGTGTTAGTCTATACTTATTTATGATAGTGAAATATTTTTTTATATTAATTTAAGATTTAAAGATCCCCAAGCAATTTATTTGATACTCATCGACACAATCAAAACTATTAAGTCCATTCTTTGCTAATATCCAAACATATAACATTGAATGTACTTATGTTGTCTTACTTGAGTTGTTTCCAATCAACATCGAAAGGTGACGCAGATGGACAAGATATTATTCAAGCTCCTTATCTTTAACAAGTTCTGCCTTGTACAACTAATTAGAGATACATAGATCCTCTATACTAAAGTCCATGGTGGATATGATACTACCTTGTACCAATACCCACACACAAAACTTATAAATTATATTGTTATATAATAATATAATATTATATATAATATATTTTAATATAATTTATAGTGTTCAATTAGTCTTATCATCAATTGATAGAAATCAAATGCATTGCATTTCTAATTGGCCTCCTTTTACAAATAATTACAAATACGTAACTCCTCTACACTATAGTCCATGGTGGAAATGATAATATCTTGTACCAATACCCACAAACAAAATCCATAGATTCTATTATTAAATAATAATATAGTATTATATATTATATTTTTTTATTTATAATTTTTTATGTTTAATTAGTCTTATTATCAATCGATAGAATTCAAATGTATTGTATTTCTAGTGAACCTAATACATTAAGAGGATGAGATGAATATTACTCTGTATACAAAGATAACAATGAATTATAAAATTAATATTTCAAACTACTACAATTTAATATCCTTCCCAAAATGGTGACAAATTGATTTTGAAAATAGACCCTTAGAAAATAGTATTTCTCAATAATAGATTTAAAAGAAAATATTTCCCAAAATATGTATCACATATTGATTTGAAAATAGATCCTTAACAAAGAGTGTCTCTCAATAATTAGATTTTTGAAAAAATAGGCATGCTAGTTTATTTCTCTCACTTTCCGCGAAATCATATTTAAGTCAAACTTACAACTTGCACATACTTTATGTTTCACTATAAAGTCCTTTCCTTTCTAATATAGAAACATGTAACATTAAATATACTCACTACATCTTATTCAAGTTGGTGCTTCCAATTAACCTTTATAGATGAAGTGGATGAACAAGATATTGTTGAAGTTCTATAACTTTTAGAAGTTTCCTCTATAAATAATTGCAAATAGTTGATCTCTCCTTATCCCAATGCCCACATATAAAATCCATAAATAAAATGATTAATTAATAATATAAGGCATTTTTATATAATGTATGGTGATTAATTAGCCTTTTTGTTAGATATAATAACCTAAATATTATTTCATATTGTGATGTAATTAAGACGAGACATTATACTAAACCAAACCATTGGGGTAACTAATATAAAACAAAACATGCCTAACATATATAAATAAAATTTTCTTTAAAAAAATATAGTTAATAAATAGGCAAAGACATCAACTACAACCCATGTTCTTATTACCACTCACTCATTGCTTATCCAATCCTCAAATTACTAACTTTAAAGAAGCCAAAAGAATATAACTAAAATTCCATTAATAAATTTTACATGCACCAATTTTAGCCTATATGTACCCTCATTAGTTAGAATTTGGGGACTTTAATTGGAGGAATTGTGCACCATGACTACATGGAGCATATGTGCATAAGTATTGACAAATTTTGATGTGGAAGTAGAGCACGGTTATTGGGGCATCTTCAAGTAGGTATCAAATGACACTTTGAAATGACAACTTTTTGACCCCTGCATGCATAATGGATCCCATAACATGCATTGTTACTACTCAGAAGCGAGAACAATAGCTATGCTAGTTTATTTCTCTACAATTTCCCAATAGTTAGATTTTTCAAAAAATAGGTAATGCTAGTTTATTTCTCTACAATTTCTTCGAAATCATATTGAAGTCAAACTTACAACTTCACATACTTTAAGTTTCACTATAGAGTCATTCCCTTTCTAATATAGAAACATGTAGCATTAAATATACTCTCTACATCTTATTCAAGTTGGTGCTTCCAATTAACATTTAAAGATGAAGTGGATGAACAAGATATTATTGAAGTTCTATAACTTTTAGAAGTTTCCCCTATAACTAATTGCAAATAGTTGATCTCTCCTTATACCAATACCCACATATAAAATTCACAAATTAAATAATTAATTAATAATATAAGACATTTTTATATAATGTATTGTGATTAATTAACCTTATTGTTTTGATAGAATAACCTAAATATTATTTCATATTGTGATGTAATTAAGATAAGACATTATACAAAACCAAACCATTGAGGTAACTAATATAAAACAAAAGATGCCTAATATATAAATAACATTTCCTTAAAAAAATAGAGTTAATAAATAGGCAAAGACATTAACTACGACCCATGTTCTTATTACTTTCACTCATTGCTTTTCCAACTCTCAAATTACTAATTTTAAAGAACCAAAAAAAATATAACTAAAAACCCATCAATAAATTTCACATGTACCAATTTTAGCCTATTTGTATCCTCATTAGTTAGAATTTGTAGACTTTAATTGGAGGAGTTGCGCAACACGTCTAGATGGAGCATATGTGCATAATTATTGACAATTTTTGATGTGGAAGCAGAGCACAGTTATTGGGGCATCTTCAAGTAGGTATCAAATGACACTTTGAAATGACAACATTTTGACCCCTGCATGCATAATGGATCCCACAACATGCATTGTTACTACTCAGAAGCGAGAACAATAGCTATAAGCAGTTAAGTAAGATAAAGAGACAATAAAGATATTACTGAAATCCAATGTGCTATTTTAGACTATGTTAGCTATAACAACTATTGGTAGACTTCCCCTAAATTAGACAATAAATATTTGAAACCAACATGTCCATCTATAGAAAAATCAATCTGTAATGTCGTTTAAAAAAAAACCATATTAAATTGATATGATAGGGGAAGCGTACAAGTAGTTGTTATAGCTAACTTCACGCACCCATGAATCCTAAATGGTACAAGGATTTCAATGATTCTTTTTTGGTTTTCTTCATTTGTGGCTTAATTGCTTATAACCATTGTTTTGGCTTCTGGGTTGTAAAGACGAATGCTGTGGGATCCTTTATGCATGTATGATCAAAAGTAGTCATTTCAAAGTGTTGTCCGAAAGATATTCCCTATTGCCCCATTACCCGTTTGCTTTAAAAACCCAAAAATTGTTTGTAGCTTCTAGATATGATTGTGTGAGAATTTTTTACATCAAGGAGTGCATCTTGATGACAGATTGCAGAGTGTAATCTCAAACATTGATGTGAAAAATTCTCATACAATCAAGATATCCAAAAGCTACAAATAGTATTCATATGAATTGTGGAAATCTTATAGCATTAACGATTTTTTTTGCAAAATTGATCCAATACTTTTGCACAAACGCCCCCAATAAAAAAATGCACACTAATTATACCAATAAACTTACACAATTAATTTTATTAACTTTTATTTGAAAAATGAAAAACTATTGATTTATAAATGATTTTCTAATAAACTATTAATTTACAAAATCTAATTTGCTATAATTAGAACATGAGATACTCTCCCACTAAGATAATAATGACCTCATAGCATATTTCTCTACAATTCCCCTGAAATAATAAGAGTGTCAAAATGACCACTTGCCCATACGTAGGTTTCACGGTCTCAATTCAATCTCCCGTGACACCGTGGAAATTGAGGTTAAAAATTGAAGCACAGTCATCGGAAATCTAAGATGGTCTGGATTCGCACGATTCCGGTGAGAATCGAAGTTTTCCAAGTATGAACAGATATAAATTTGTCCCCCCAAAACCAGTCATTGGGTAGGCGAGTGGAGATCGGGCAGGAAAATCCACATAATACGCAAGGAATTTTCCAGCGGGCATAGACATTGAAGCCCACCCATCGAAATCAGAAGTGGACCCCGCCATGACTTTTTTTTCATCTTCACCAAACCAGTCCTGACAATAATTGATGTCTGGATATGCTCCATGTAATGGAAAATACTTTCCTTTCCCACGAGCGGTCAAGAAATCTGGAGATGAGGAGTAGATGACGGTGTAATTTTAAATTGTATTTTCTATACAGGATTAGATCGGGGGCTCAGAACAGATTGGTACTGATTTGGTTTGCCTCGATTCCGCAGGTTAATAGTCAAAGTTCTCGGAGAGCAGAACAAGATTCTTCTTCTGTTTCTGCAACGAAATCTTCAACAGATGTGCTGGTTTCTGAATGGGTCCAAGTTCGAGTTCGAGTACGAGTCCGAGTCCGAGTGTTTTTGGCAAATCTGCTTGACTGGGTACTTCATCAAGTCCTCCAGATCTGAAATTTCAGTCTGACTGAGTGACTACATGCATGGCACTTATGCCCCGGTCAATGGACGGAACAGGGAGTAGCAAGGGCAACAGGAATAACAACAATAGCAGCAATATTCCATTGGGGATCAACAGGCACAGCAACAAGATCAGCAAGCCGCTCAAGCGCAGCGGCAGTGGCGGAGCAGCGGCTATGCCGCTGCAGCAGGCCAGTAAGCAACCTCCGCCGCCGCCAGTTTACAACATCAACAAGAACGATTTCCGTAACGTGGTGCAGCGATTGACGGGATCGCCGCTCCCGGAACGCTACGATCCGCCTCCGCCGCCGCTTCTTCCAGCCCCTGCGCCCGCGCCTCCGCTGCAAAACCCTAAGCCGCCTAATTCGCGGCTGCATAAAATACGCCCGCCGCCCTTGAGTGCTCTAAACCCTAGCTCTATGCCGCCGCAGCCGATGCTCAGATCGCCGCAGTTTATGAACTCCGTGTCGCCGTTCTTGTCTCCGCTTCCGCCATTAACCCCGAACGACGCCGTTTGGGCAGGAAATGTAGTCATGGAGAGTCCGGTCACTCGCTACATGAAGTATTTGCAGGATCAGGACGCCATGGCTGGCGGTGGCGGTGGCGGTGGCGGTGGAGTGTATAATCCGTCGATGCAGATGCGCTATGCTGCTCCTCATCCGGGTTTTCAGCCGTCTCCTCGCCGGCCTCCTCCGCCGCTGCCCTTGCCTTCGCCGACCTCGCAGTTCCTTCTGCCCTCGCCGTTACCCTCGCCGGGATCATTTTTGAACTTCCCTTCGCCAGGGCCTTTTCCTATGAATTTCTTCACACTCTCGCCGTCCGGGCAGTTTGGATTCCCCGGCGGAGCACCCTCGCTGCCGCAGTCGCCGTTGCCGTCGCCTGGGATGATGTTTTCGTTGCAGTCCCCGTCAGGTGGTTCGTTTCGGCTACCTAGTCCCCGCTGGAGAGACGATAGATCCTTCAGTTTTCCAGATCCAGACCGCCGTCTGTAATACTACCCTTCTTTGCAATCCGAGGGTTTCTGAGTGAAGTGATTATTGGACAACTAACTGCAAATTCAGTTGTGTCAAACCGTTGTTTGTGCTGTAACAAAAGCTTGGGGCCGCTATGAAGGAGAGAGTAATTGAATTCTACACAGCGGCGAGAATTCGAAGGATTCCTGGGGGAACATTGTTCACCTTTTCTTCTTTTCTCATGAACGCAGAGCATGATGTAATATAAAGTACAATTTTAAACGGGTTAAATGTCAGAGTCGATTCTTTTGCCTGGATGTAACCTTACTAGAATATATGCTAATGGATTTTACAAAAGACTTCTTGTCTCGCATTTAATCTCTTATATCAAACAGGTACGGTGTTTTTTTTTCTTCCCCTAATTTGAGAAACCTAGGTTTAATTCTAGCTGCCATTTTTGACACAAATGGTGGATTGAATTCAGCCTTACTTTAAGATATCATAGTTTTGCGGTAATGGATGAGTTAACACAGAATTTATTACACTTTTATAAAATTTAAGTACTTTCGACAGTCGATTGGCATTTTGTCTATTTTCCCACAGGCACCACACAGTCGAATGTTGCACCAACAACAGAAAATTTTAAATTTATTGTTGGTAACCACATGAAACATAGGAAAATTGAGGCATACTTCTAAGTTCAGGGAAAAGGAAAAGATTGGTTTTGTTAGATCATCTCATCGTTCTAACTATGTAGAGTAAATATTAAGATATCCCATACTTTTATATCAATTTATTTTCCTTCATTTAATGGGTGATGCAGATTCACAAAAGACATTTATTGCTGATAATTAAGTTAAGTGTGTAAAGGGAGTAAAGTTTCGGGCTCGTGTTTCATTCTTTTGCACATACATTTCTTTTCAGAAACAGATTCTTTGAAACTTTCAGATATTGTAGTTGGAAAAGATATGAAAACACAGGTTCTAGAAATGGGGGGTCGGGATAAATAGGAAAACAGGGAGTATATATTTCTACGAATTAGGGACTGCACTGGATATTTCTATAATGTCTAATGTCAAACACTCTGCTGCCCTGGAAGGTCACAGAACGGTTTTGGAATGCTATCTGCTCCAAAATCCCCCAAAACGTTGCTCAATTTGCCAGAATTTTTTTTATCTTGCGAGACCATAAATGCCTGCTCAGTAAGTGTTAGATCCCTTTTCGTTTTGCTTTAAAAGTAAATTGACACCCAAAGTCCAATATTAAAATTAGTTATACCCCATTCATGCATAGATGTAAGACTTACTTTGGAATGGTACAAGACACTCCATGGAAGTGAATTAAACTGGTTTTCAGGATTTAGGGATAATTATTACTTCTCATTAACTAGTGAGATGAAAGCTACCCTAATGTTTATTCTATGCTCTCCTGACCAAAGAGTTATGTTCATATTTGCTAACCTTGTGCAAATCTCACTCTGGGAACTACTGGTGTGCTTATGGGTAATTGTGTAAAATTGTGTAGAAGTCTCTGTACTTAGAGGCCAAGGCAATGGTCCCCCTGTTTTGATCCCATGGTTGAGTATCCTATAACCTTCATTGACCAATCAAAGCAAAACCTGGGTAACCTAAATTTTCCTACTCTTTATTCTATGGCAATTCCCTCCTCACCCGGAACATCAGGAGGAGAGATGGCTGCCCCCCCTGCTTCAGCCGCCCCCACCAGATTATTGTTGTTGTTGCAGCTGATCAATCTGTTAAGAAAGTGTATAATAGCAAAATTTATATCCAGAAGTGTGATTGACAAAAAAATATGTCATTCACTTCCATCTGCCATTGTTTTATTAAATCTGCCTGAAATGGAAAACAAAACTGTAGTTTGGGATGGATTTGGGATTAAGTATGGATTTCAAACTTGATACTGTTCTTGTCCGTATGTGTACATAACATGTGTATGTGTACATAACATGTGTATGTGTGTTCTGTATGCTGAGCAGATGATATGCTTGTTTTAAGATCGAGATGTGAAATAAATAAACTAAAATTGTTATGTTGTAATTCTTCCACAATTGAAATGCCTTCTATTGTTGGGTTAATTTCTTTAGCATACCTGTGCTCCTTCTGTCCTTTTGCACGTTGCTTATATTGGGGCACATAATGCATTAAGTATTGAATTGTCTTCTGCATTAAGTATTGAATTGTCCTCTGAGCAGTGCTCTACTTTTTCATGATGGTTTCATCTTTCCTGATGTATCATATCTGTCAATGAATGACATGTTGTGTTACCTCAAAAATAAAAAATCATAGTGGAAGAGTTCATTACTGTACAGAGTAAACTAGAATTATTGTACAGCATTCATCTTCTACAATGTGTATTTCTCGATGGTGGAATTTCTTAACTCTGGTCTCTATTGGATCAGAGTTCAAGTTGCTTTGTGGAACTGGAAGGCTGTAGGTATATCCAGGTATAAGCAGTTGGTATTAGAATTTCAAAATCTTAGAAAAGTGTACAGTTACTTCGTTATGAATACAGACAAGCCAGAAGCTGTTCATTTGACGACATTTTGGTAAGCAGCAAATAATCTGTGGGTTGTCAATTGCAATGAGAAGCACTTCCTTTTAATGCACTGCTAAGCAGCCAAGAATCTGTGGGTTGTAAATTGCAATGAGAAGCACTTCCATTTGAGGCACTTAGGATTTAAGGCATTTGGGATATCTGTACCTTCAGAAGTAGCCATGATATGAAAACAGGTTTGCTAAATTTTTTTTCTTAGATGTTACTAACCATATAACTACTAAGACTTGAACACATGCATACTTCTGTCAAAATCCCTGGATGACATTGTTTAGCATTCATATAATTATTAATTAATTTATGCCCATATTTGTGACTAGTTGTGACCGTATATCACTTATTTTTCACTTTGAGGTAAATTACTAAATTTTCAATAATGCCAGTATGTTGGGCGCACGTCTGTTGGAGCAGTGCACTTATGATGGACTTGCACGGGTTGAAATCTTTGGGACTGGTTTCGTGGAGAGCAAAACTGCCATGTAAAAGTGGTTCTATACAATAAGGGGACTCGTGCTATGTAAATGTGATTAAAATTAGATAGGGGATAGGCCTTCAAGTATTATTAATTTAGAGTTAGCAGAACACACAGTCAGTAATATGAATTAATTTATAAGTGTATTTCCAGCGAATCAAACAGGAAATTTTATTTAAAGATGTTGATTTATATCAGAAGATGAGAAGGATATTGTCTTTAAAAAAATCGGCATTTGAACTTAGGGATGGCTATTTGACATTGATCTGTCATATGACCTTTTTTCTCACCGGGAATGCAATTAATTATGAAGAGAAGATAATAATGGTCGTCTTTCCAAAATGGCCTGCCTATCAGTTGAGGGCTAACTGAAAGTTGGTTGTTATTTTTCTGAAATCATTACATTACTTGTTTCAGTGGTTGCATAAACTAGATCAGAGGATTGGCCTGCAGAAATCCCTTATTTGAATAAAGGGACTCCAGGAAGCGTATGTTTCATATAAATTTGTGTTTTATATGTTGTTATATAATGATTATTTTACTTTTGCTCCCCAGGCAGAAACTAAGTTGATCTTTGCACTTGCACAAGCCAACTTAGCATCACGGCTCGCATCTCCAGTTTGCCATTTAGAATTTTTTGATATCACATGTCTGTGTCAAAACTCTTGAATTGTTTTTGCAGTTCTGCATTTCTTTTAGAATCACGGACAGGTATTGACCCCACATCAAAACATGTCGTTATATGTCACTTGTTAATTGTCATGTTCTCGGTCCATATATTAGTCTCTTCTGTTGCTGGTTGGTTTTTTCTTGCAATCTTTCATGTAATTTGCATTCAGTCAATAAAAATAATTAAAAAATATGTTGTTATTCTAATTTCCATTGGATGGATGATCTTGTTTACCTTAAAGCATCTGCTTCCAACTTAGAAGTGTAGCCTCGAGCTTGTGTAGTTTGAATTTCTGTGCTTAGAATAAGTTCCAAACAATTTCAAATAGAAATGTACAAATTTTATTTGAATTGTTGCTTTGATTATGTCACAGGTCTGCAAATATTGTTGTCATGATGGAATGTTCGTCATGCAACTGTTGTACAAGCTCTTAACAGGACAAATATCATGGTGTCTTCTTTGTTTTCATCTTATTTTAGATGGGACAGTGGCTGGCAACTTGAATTTTTTGGAACCAGGATCAAACATACAGAATTACCGTTTGCAACTTGTAAGAGGAGCCCACAAAATATGTTACACCGGTTAAATTTGTATTGTCAAATATGGTTTTATAAAGCTCTCTTTTCAACCACTTGGATAACTATCAAATATCTATACATAATAAGAAATTATCCAAATTATTTATCACAAACAATTAAACACAACATTGATACAAAACCACAAATTAACTCGTTGGATTATAAATTGAAAAAACCCACCTGATCCAAAGGGGACGAAAATTGATTTTCCTCATCATGCCACTTTGTAAATTATGTTTCCCAGCTCTTCGCATTGATCAACCAATGTTGACATTTGTATGCATCCTCTTGATGCTTGACCATTTGTTTCACATGCTTGTGTGAGCAACAACTATTAGTCTAGTACATCTGTGATTTAGTTTAAAGATCTATTTTGCCTCACTTTGACTGTACTTGACACAATCACCTTGAATTTTGAATGTCATTTCTCAACATGTCTTTTAGTACACAGCTAGTACAAATCATGTCTCTTAGTACAGCTAGTACAAGTCAAGTGATTCATTCTTCAATTAAAAGGACGTGGTTAAGCTCTCTACAAAGTGTATCATTGACCAAATTTCAAAAATCAGAAAAGCAAAATTTTCAGCATCTGCTCTTCATGATCTGCATATTTTGTGGTCAAAAACCACAAAAATTTTACAATTTTTTTTATAACCTTTTTCTTTTTTCTAAAACTTAGTCCATACCCAACTAAAATGACCACCATCTTAATGTAATGATTTCCTGTATTTGGAGGACTTGGGTATATTCTCAATTGATAACTATCTAACCATATACACCTCAGCTGATTGCACTTTGTCTTCTTTAGCATAAAGAACATCCGTAAGCTATATATAACAATCTGCTGAGTGATTATGAAAACCTACTTTTACTTCTCATTATTCAAGAGGTAAGAACCAAAACAACATAATTGCATTATGGGAACGTCATCAATTCTCAGTTGAAGGGAAATCAAAATTGAACACGATGCATTGAATATATATTTTTTCAATTACCAAACTCATATCAACGCATCTATTTCTACCAAAACTACTCCTCAAACAATATGACTAATTTTCAGACAAGCTAATTATAGATGAAATATTCCTCAAAACTACTCCTCAAACAATATGACTAATTTTCAGACAAGCTAATTATAGATGAAATACTCCTCTAGGCCCGTATGGATCCTCCCATCTCTATTTTTACCCCTCGTAGGCTCTAGGAGCTGAATGTAAAATAAAGTCTTTGAAAGTTTTATATCAATAACATTTTTAAACATGGTATATTCACAGTAACATATTGACTTCCCTTGGGCATAGCTTAATCTAATATAAACCTATGACTTGAACATATTTATATCATTCATAGAAACATAAGATATTGAGTTAAATAAAAAATTTATTTTCACTACAATGTTTATCACGCCAAAACTACATACACAAATAAATATATATTTTTTAAACAACATTTTGAAATAAAAATCAATTCATTTTTAGTTTTGATCCTAACTTAAAAATAATTAAATAAATTTATAAAAATATACATGCACAAATTATCTATAATCAGATTATGAATTTTATTTGTATGTTTATCTTTTATATTAAACTGACATGAAAAATATCAAAATATAAATTCAAACCACTTTAAAACTATTAAATCTTTACTATATATTTCTTTTCCATATAAAAAATGTCAAAATATAAACTGAGAGCACTTTAAACTAGAGTTTCAAACACTTTGATAGGCAACTCACTTTAAACTAGAGTTTCAAAAACTTTGATAAATAAAGATAAGATAAGATAAAATTATTAATGTCTAACAAGAGACCAACAAGGGTCTAAGGGACTGGAAATGTACAACAAGGAACATCGAACTAATAGACAACTCTTCTATAACTTGGTTGCAATGGAAGCATCAAAACTTATGTAGATTAAATCTTTACTATATATTTGTACAAAAAGATAAATTTTTTTTACTGCCTTTGTTGTTCAATTTCAACATATTTGATAGGATTCCAGCTCCATTTTTCAAGTTCTCATAATAAAAACTGTATGAAGATTTATAAAAGCTTACTGTGTGTATTGTGGTGGGGACTGTCTAGTCATACATCATTACACACAGAATTAAAAATAACATAATAACAATCAAACCTACCGATAAGTAGGAGATATTTTCCACAAGTCGTCAAATTGTGATATTGCTATCAAATTCATTGACCCATGTTTCATAGTCATGAAACATGGGTCAATGAGTTTGACTCAAAAAACTACAGAGTTGAATCCTGACTAATGAAACATGGTTCAATGAGTTTGACTCAAAAAACTACACAGTTGAATCCTGATAACAATATCACAATCAAATTTATCAATAAATAATATAGATACATTCTCTTTTCAATCATATTACCTATCAATAAATAATATAATATAGATACCTTCTCTTTTCAATCATATTATCTATCAAAAAATAATTTAAATTTATATAAACCTCTTTTCAATCATCTCAATAATATGAAATGAAAGCAAATGATTAAAAAATATTAAAACTATTAATCAGAACTAACACAACATTAATTTGCAATTCTAAGAACATTCTTTTTTAGTTGATATGAAAAAAAAAGCTAGATTCTTTTAAAGCAACCTAATGTTTCAACAAAACAACTGCATTCGAGAATTAGCACCTTCTTAACAAAATAACTTGTTTATTGCAAATTATTGAAATTCTTCCATTTAATACTACTTTAAGAGTGACAGTTACATAGATTATATCATGGATATAATATTGATATTTGGTGGCGTAAGAATTTGGAGCTTCTCCAACAGGTACACGTGAATGCAAGAAAGAATTAAAAATCTCTCACATTAGAATGAACATCTCCTGTGTATTTTGTTATGCAGAACATCAGCATGGTATAAATTCAAGATAATAGCCAACAGGCCTTCTATGCTACAAGACTTGTATACGCCACTACAGAAAGGTTGTTGACAAATAAGAGTTTTGGATTTGATTGTGGTGAATCATTACAGTTTGAAACTCGCTGCACTATTGGACTTGAAACTCCTGGTATTATTAGACTTTTAAGCTTTTTGCATTATTATTATCAGCGTTTTTTCCTTTTCATTGCATGCTAAAGTTGAAATTTGTGCTTTCAACTATTGTATTTTATTCGAGTTTAGATTTTAATGAATAAAATCTCTTTTGCATAAATTTAGGCTATACACATCAGAATTAATTAATTTGGATGATAGAGTTAATAGAGTTAGGGTTGATTATTGTCATACATATGATTAAACATGGAAGTAAAACACATGTATGAGTATTCAGTTTTCAAATTGATGAAGACATATTTATAATCATTTAGTTTAATAGTTTTTGATTAAGTGAAAAGTAGGTTTTGAAAGGATCTGAAACCTTGAACAAAAGAAAACATAAGATTTAGCAATAAAGCCCCCCTAAAAACAACAGGTAACCAAAGAGAAACTAAATAGAAAAGCTGGCTTCCAGAACAAAAGCCAGCTGACACTAGACAACCTAACAAGTATAAAGCAAATAGGTTTAATAGTTATATAATTAGACAATTTTAAATTTAGTAAACAGTTTTCCTATTTTTTTTTGGCAAATCTACCTTTAGTTATTGAACTAAATGATGTTTAGGAATAACATAATTCAATTGTCTCGGATGTTTTGTAAAGGGACAACATCCTAGTTTTTGCTGCGTTTAATATAAAAAACATAATTCAATCGTGTATAGTTAGATCTATCACGTATGTAACTATGAACATGGATGGTGCTTACAAATACCTTTTAAAATCTAATAAATTGGAGGGTCAAAATCTCTTCAATCAAACCCTTAGTTGAACTAGCACTAGTAAATTTTAGCCCTATTTTCGACCAGGATTTGTCGAAATTTAGACACCAATTGGTCGACAAAACGACCACCACTGTCGTCGGTCTTTTTTCGTCACACTAAACCGTCGTCGATATTTCGACACACACAGTGTGGATTTATTGACTGAAGATGCGTTGAAATGTTTGGTCCAGCCTGGACCCTGCTTTCCACTGGGGCGACCAACGTCAGTCTAAATGTCGATGAACTCTGGTCGATTAAGGCGTCAAAAGTATAGCATCAGCGTCGAAAAGCTAAGTGTCGTGTGTCAAAATTGCGACAAACAATGGTTGATCATGTCGTCGATTGTATAGCATCGGCGTCGATATGCTAAGTGCCTTGTGTCAAAATTTCGACAACCTGTGCCATTTTTTAAATTTTTTATTATATATTATCGTATAAAATATGTATAAATATATATATATATATATAAAATATGTATAAAATATGTATGAGACTCTTGCTGTTGGGATTAGTATTCACCTTTTGCATTTATAACCACACAACAATATTGCCAGAGGAGAAATGACCAGGTTCATTTAGGTGTAATGGGCATCTTATGCTCAACTTGGAAAAGATGTGAAATGATGATTTAGATTTGCCTAAAACTAGTAGGATTTTGTGCTCTGTTTGATTTTTTTGTTAGCATTTTGCATTTAAAAATAGTAGGAAATAAAAGGTCTTTGTATAGTTTACAACATCAATCATTTGTTTTTGAGTTTACATATGATGACAGTAATTAAATGTTTAAAAATCAATAGATAATTCTGCAACTTACGTTGATGTATTGTATTCATAGATGCCTAGACCCAAGTATACATGTCAGCATAAATGGTGAGCAAACAATAGATATATGTGAATAAAAGTATAGAAATGTAGTTAACAAACAATTGCATAAAGTACCTGATCAAGGTTTATTGGTGTTGCAGTTCTTGATAAAGGAGAGGTAACACGATCTAGTTAAGCAACAAGACTAAACATTGCAACTTTCTTTACAAGGCTTGCAAGATAGCTGTTTGTTAATCCAACAAATCCTGTCATGGCTCCCTACATTAATCAGATACAAAATATAGCTAGTTCTATGAAGTTCTATGTCAATATACACAATGATTAGAAAACAACAGTACCTATCCTGTTGTTTTTGAGTAAGCCTACGCCACTTAGAGAGCCAATGGAAAAGGCAAGTGATAAAAACACAAACAAAATCTCATTGATTACTTTGAGTTTTGTTGTGATATACTGTTTGGATCTATCATCCTATGTCAATATACTATTTGGATCTGTTAGTGACATAGGATGATAGATCCAAGTATATCACAACAACAGGATAGGTACAACAGGTAAAAAAGTTACCCATAGTGCCAGAAGCATCGCTGCCGCCATAGAAGGTAGGATGAGCTGATTGCCAGCCATTATTTTATGCAAGAACTGTTATACACTGAATTTGCGCCTCTGATCTCAAGCTCTCTTGGTCTTGATAATCCAGTATAACAAGGGACTCATCTCTAGGTTGTGGGACCTATGCTAACTGAGATGAGACCTCCAGATTCTAGGCTGGTTCCTCTTGGATAATCACCTTAATTTGCTTCTTAAACAGGAAAGTAAAACTTGAGGGGGAAAGGGATAGAAGGATTGCATGGAAAGGGAAATGACTGAAAGCAAATTACCTACTAGGTGATGCACCGAACTTAGGGCTTGGAACTCAGTATAGAGGAATGAAACCAATGGGAGAACCAGGTCAAATAAGTCACAACTCACTAGATAGGCTTGCATAAGTATTTCATAGGAAGGCCTGAACAAAAGACTCAGCCTATGACCTGCAAACAAACATCCTTCTCTGCAACCAGGTGTAGGAATGAGACAAGACTGCTAGGGGCTGAAGTATACCCACAAAACATCTAAATCAGATCAAACACAATAACACACAGACTTACA
>MU227808.1:1716126-1742705 GCA_018584345.1 Thuja plicata | reverse complement strand
AAGAAAATGAATTCAAGGAGAACTAGAAATATTAGTAAGGGAATTAACAATGCATTTGTGCTTTGCATCATCAAATGCTTGGAGAATGATTATGGAAAGATGTTATCATTGGAGGAGATTTTATTTTTTTTATAGTAGATTAGAGGATATGTACCCTTTCCACAATGCCCCATACAAATTGGCAAAATACGCTAGTGACAAATTGATATTATTGGAAATTTGGGTATAGGTAGTGGAAGAGTAGAAAATAATTGCTTGAAAACATAAAGAAGGAATCAACTATCCCCTAACTATTGGGCCCTACGCTTGTTGAACATGTGAAGGTAGATGAGTTGGCATACCATTGTGTGAAGGTTGATGAAAGAGAATTGTAAATGATTACTAGGAAGATTGTATGGATGATCATGAAGTGATCGAACAAGGAACTCCTTATGAAAGCTCTCTCAAGATAGCATCGAGGGTCTTCATGGAAATAGTTTGGAAAGTTTTTGCTGAAATTATTTCATAATCGATTCAATGTTTGGAAAGATACAGATCAATCTCAACTGCATTTTGTTCCATATTTGCTCCAATGACAGAGACAAGTACTTTTGACCCACTGTTGAACATTGCATGAGATGTAGTTTGTAGTGTCAGAGTTGATTTTTTCAGTGATTTTGAAAAGGATCTTTCAAAAAGAATGGCTCGTCTATTGTATGAATTGATGATCATGACAGAGAGGAAAAGGGTATGTTGAAATGACAGGACGAGGGATGCAACCAAATTCAAAGGAGAATTAAACGTGGAAGTCTGCAGAGTTGTAGTCCAAGAAGACATCTCTTTGAGGCATTTTGTCAAACAATTCACGTGCCTTGTCTGTGATTCCACAGTTGCAATTATAAAATCTGTTATCCTTTCATAGATGTTCATACCCTGTTCTGAAGCTGCCATTTTGGAATGGGCAGCATGATGTTGGCAAAAGTTGTGGAATTTGGCTTTAGTTTTGATGATTGCATTGTTTTAAAGCTTATAAATCTTTTTTAATATTGTGTTCTATGCATATCCTGCAGCCATGGCATTCCAAAGAACATGAGGCATTTTGTCAAACAGTTCATTGCCTTGTCTATGCTTCCACATTTTGCATACGTGTGCCAAGTCTGATGAAGGCTGTTAAAATATACAAATTGTAGGTGATAAATCAATGAAGGGAAAGGATAAAATCTCCTTAAATTATTTTTTGGAGGCATTGAAGTTGTTTGAGTCTTCATGCGTACCTGTATGTGAAGAAATGTATGTCAACATTTGCTGGTGTGAGAGCTGTAGGATCTCATAGGAAGTTAAAAAAACCCTAGTTTAGGGAAATGCCTGCATCTAAGAGCTTTCAAAAAAAAAAATTAAATGTGGGAAATGCTTCCAGCTAAGTGCCCTTACCTGTTGTGTGAAATTGCAACACACGAACCCGCCTCCTCCCACCAAAAGCACTTCAGCACACAAAATCGCAGCAAATGAAAATTGTGTTTAACACTTTTTTTTCTTTCTATATAATCTCGTGTTTGTCGATATTTTGACATTTCTTCTTAAACTTAATAGATGTCGATATTTTGACATTTTCGGGAGCATAAACAAAAAAAAAAGAGTTTCACAAGCCAAATTGGCCTGCCGTCGAAAAGTTTGGTCTAAAATATAGGCCTAATGTACTAGTGTAGCTTTAAGCTAACCTTTGAAAATGACAAGCAAAAATACAAGAGGCCTAGCATGATATGCTCTAATTTGTTTATTATGCGCTAAATTCCTTTTTATTCATTTTGTGAAGTGAAATATAGACGTATTCTAACATGTCCTACATTAATTCCAAATGAATATGAGAATGTCCATAAGTATTGTTTCCAAGCACATGTATATAAGCATAATGGATAAATTTAAAAAGGGAAGAGATTAAACCTATGATTACAGATGTGATCTATCAAGTTGCGCTAGCATACATGGACTAGGATGGTGGACAAAAAGGATTAGAGATCAAGAATGCGAGTCTAAATATTGATGATGGAGGAGATGGAAATTTTCCTCTAGCCCCCTATAGATCCTCCAATCCCTATTTTGACCCGTCTTAGACTCTAGAAGCAAAATGTAATATGAAATATTTGAAAATTTCATCATTACAAATAAGATCTTTAAACATGTTTGTAAAATATACATAAACATATTGACTTCTTAGGCATAGCTCGAACTAATATAATATGTACGATTTGAACATAACATTCATAAAAAAATCTGGGTGATGTTTGTACTGTAAATTGTGTGAACACCACTCCTGCTACTACTGGTGCGACCCCCTCTGGCCATGAGGACTCTTCTCCACGTGCTGCTCATGCTTTGCTCCAATCTCTAGTTGACAATGTACAATTTTATCATCACTTTGTCCCTTGTGTTGACAGTTGCCCAAATAGAGTTTCATTAGTTACCCCCCTTGTGTGGGGATCCCAAGGACAACATCGCTTGAACAGTTGTCCGACAACGCAGGAAAAATTGTTCTTCAAATTCACATTCTTCTCCACAAGTGGCGAGTGAGTTGCCCTTCCACTCTTGAGGAGGGCCACTAGCCTTTATGCTAGTGTATTGGTTATATTTTGTATTTTGTTTTTGCCAACACCTTTATTGTGAGTGTGTTGTTAATGAATTCTACTTATAAAAGCTTCTTCTCTTTCACACCTATTATTTAAGGGTTAGCCCCAATTAATAAAATCATAGAAACATAAGGTATTGAATTAAACAAAAAATACACTCTAATTGCAATGTTTGTCACTCCACAACTATCTAGATAAGATAAGATAAGATAAGATAAGATAAATTTATTAATGTCCAACGGAAGACCAACAAGGGTCTATGAGACAGGAAACAAACAACCAAAAAACAAGAAACCATCGGACCACCAAATAGTGGTCGGGGTAACAACAAAAAGGACAAAGAACCAAACAAGAAGAAGAAGAGAATAAAGAACCACCAGGGCAAGGACTAGGGGTCCTTCCCAAGTGGAAAGAAATCCAACACAGAAGGATAGTGGCCTAGAAGAATAAGGGTATGGAGCCGTCGCCGTGATCTACTGGTGGTTAGTCACTGATGAGTAGAGGCACTGTGAGGTCTCACTGATCTGGAGTGACCAATGGTGGAGGGACATGAGGGCCGCTTCACACCCCAAGCTGGGGGTGAGGGCGAGAAGATATCCATAATGAGCTGCTCGGTGACCAACTTTTGGGGAAATAGAAGCTGTAGGGTATGGCCACAAAGCTGAACCATCTCCCGTAAATATAGTGCCAGACATCTTTGGTCAGAGTAGAAAAAGAAGGATGTCAAGGAGCTGTAATCTCTGAATAAACAATAAAACCTCCCTTTGATCTCATATTATATAGGGCAACAAAAAATTAAATGTGCCTTGGTCTCATTCTTAGATAATGTGCATAAACTGCAAATACGATCCTCTCTGTCAATGTGATGATCAGTCTGTGCTTGCAGGTGGTGAGAGACGACTCTGAAAGATCCCAACATGATTTGGAGAGCATGGCACCAATGCTGTGATAAATATATGGGTCAATCAATGATCCCATTCTGGATGTGTAAGAAGTGCTCAGCATAAAAATCCATCCTCAGACGTAAACTCCCACTAGGGTTGGTCTAGGTCTAGATGATGTACTGCCTGTAGATGCCAAGTCTGACATGCTCATTCAACTCCTATCAAGAGGGGAGAAGATGAGCAGAGCATCCAAAGAAAACTAAAAGGGGGGTAGGCAATCAATATCAATCCTGATGGAACGCAAAAGGGAAGTGGCCTGAGCATACCAGCAACAAGCTCTAGAGGAGGTGTCAGATCTAGCCAGCTCAACAGAAGAGCAATAAGTGAGGTAAGAGTATCTACTCCAACCATCCAAAGAGTCTACAAAGCAACGTAGGCGGTGAAGAAACCAAACCAGGTCAAAGATGGCTCCCAACCTAAAGGGATGGGCCCTGAACTCAACCAAGATGATGCTGTGGGAGGTGGTATGATGACATCTAATTATACATCGAAGGAGGAGAGTATGTATACACTCAATAGAGGCCCAGTCAAAATCAAGGAGAGATGGTCCCCAAACAACAGAGCCATAGAGTATAGAAGGCCTAACCAAAGAATCCAGGAGGGATAAATTGGACGAGGTGTCCTGAAAGTGGTGTCTAAAGCACTGTCTCTCAATCAGGGTGAGGGAACCCATCCCTTTGGTGATCCTGGGCTGAATGGCAAGTCTCAAACTGAAGCGAGGACTAAAAAACTTAACCCCAAGGTATGTGTATGCGGAGGCAATCTCGATCTCCTATCCCTGGAAGTAGAAGTGTAAATGTGAGGTCTTCAAGCAGTTGAAGACCATGACCCGTGTCTTCCCCAGATTAACCACGAGCTGTCTCAAGTCACAAAAGGAGGCCAAGATATCAAGAATTATCTGGAGACCCTCAGGTGAGGAGGCTAAGAGAATCACTTCATCAGTAAAAAGAAGAATGGAAACTAAGACCTGGTGTAAATAGCAGCCATCACCTGGGAGAGACGAGTCTCCGATGAAACCCTCGAGCTCGTAAATGTAGATGCCAAATAAGGTGGGGGAAAGAGGGCATCCCTTTTTCACCCCAATAGTGCTTTGAATAGGATCTGAGAAGCCCTCTGGGGTCCTGAATCTGCCCTCAACACGCTCGTAAAGTCTCATAATAGCAGTCAAAAGAATCTCAAATATCCTAATGTCTCTAAGTCTCTAAAAAAGGGCCACCCAAGGGACAAAATTAAACGCCTTACGAAAGTCGATGAAGTAGTAATAGACTTTTGTAGAGCGATAGCGAGCCTCCTCAATGATCACCCGTAGTGTCAAGATGTGGTCCATGGTCTGGTAATCTGCACGAAAACTGGCTTGACCTCTAGCCCTGCAGTCCAACCTGTCAAGCTGCGAAGAAAGGATAGTGTTCAATGCCGTGGCATAGAGTTTGGCAAAGGTATGACCAATCATGGTGGTTCTGTAGGTGCCGGGGTCCGATATTGATCCAGTCTTGTGGATCAGATGGATCACATGTCTCGACCAAGCCTTAGGGAAGATGGTACAATCCACTCTATTAAAGAGTGTGGGAAGATAAGATCCTAGTACCGTGATACCAAGCTTGAGGAGCTCCGCCTGGAAACCATCCTCGTCGGCCGCTCTACTGCATCTCATAGATTTGATAGCCTCGTGAATGCTGGATGCGGTGAAAATATGGCAGTGAGGGGTTGGGATGAGGTGGAGAGATGGATGGCTCAGGATGTCATAGAGAGTGGAGGTGTGGGAGATGAGGGAGGCAAGGTCGATGGTTGAGGGTGGAGGGGGTTTCCATGGGAATAAGGTATGCCAAAAGAGCTTAGGATCCTGGGTAAGTGTGTTACACAAGGATCTGCACTGTGAAGCAATGAAAGAATGTTTCTTCGCGCGAGGAAACTGGTGGTAGGAGTAACGGAGATCAACATAATCAGAAGGGAGGGACTCAAAGGCCGAACGTAATCTGCGATGGAAAGCTTTACAATCATCGTCAAACCAATGGTTCATGGGGCAAGTGTTTTGACATTTAGATATGAAGATAGGGCGATGGGGGATGGAAAGGAAAGATGACTCCCAAATGGCCTTGGTCAATAGATGAAACATGGAGGTAACATGGCTACACTCAGAGAAGCTCATGGGGGAGAGGAGTCGATGCAGGTGGAAGGTGAAAAGGTCACAATCCCTCTCAATATAGCAGAAGTGGACAAGGTTGTGGATGTGTCCCAAAATAGTTGGGATGCTGGGTGGGTGGGGTGGGCGAAGGGGGGGGAGAAATGGAGCACGAGGCTCAAAAGAGCATGATCAACCAAAGGAAGGAGGGAGATGGTGAATCGACAGATGGAGGGGACAAAGGAGATAGTAGTGAGCACATAATCAACCACACTAGCACCACCGCCATGAGGCTAGCATGTGAAAAGCTCAGAACCGGGAAAGCAAGAAAGACCGTTTAGAATGATCAGATCGAGAGACTCAAAAAGCTGTAGGAGGTGGTGACGATAAGTGGATAACGACCCACAATAGTCTTCTAAGGTACGCTAAAGCCCAAGGCTGGCCGGATCTAACTCGGAAGTGCAGGTCCAATCTATGTCCCGGTCATGTATAGGTGACTTTAACTCTTTAGTCTGTGCAATGAAATCTCCAAGGATGAGGATATCACCCGAGGTACTGAATCTAGAGATTCCCTCCAGAAGATCCTGGAAAGGGTCCCCATCCTCGGCACTATGAATGATATACGGTGAGGAGGTCGGTGGGAAGTAGAAAACCACGATGAAAATATCTCTCTGGAAGTGACCAACGTGGTGTACCCGGATCCACATGAATCTAGAAAATATGTCTGAAAGGACAATAGAGGTAGCCCTAAAAAGGCTATCCTGAATCAAACAGGCCACAACACCAGAGCCCCGTACACCACCAGAAGTATGGACCTCCTCTTTGCATATATATAACCATTGATAACTGATGAAACCTAGGAGGGGACATGCAGGGCTCTCATGCATCTCCGTAACTGCCAGGATATCAGCAAATCTGACCGCATCCTAAAGAAGAACCGGTAACGACCAAAAAGAATTGTTACCATTCCAATAGTTGAGGAGAAGCGAGCTAGAGGGGGGGTGGCCCACCTCTGCTCAACTGCCGATGTGACTATCACTTGGCCTTATCGGTCTGTCTTGGTTCCCACCCAGGAGGGGGAGAATCTGGAATAACTACTCTAAGTTTCCTGACAACTTCCCATTTCCCACTGCTTCTGTCCTCAACAACTAGGGATCTGGCTTGTTTTAGTTCTGCCATCTGTGACCTAGTGAGATCCTCATCCAAATAAATCTTCGAGGGAAGAGAGAATAATTTCCTCTTCACTCTAAGAGCCCGTAACCTATCATGTAGGGAAGAGAACTTGATGACAAGTGTACCATCCCAACCAAACCAACAACTGTCGAGTGTAATATCAGGAATATCAAGCTGGTCCTTGAGAAAGGATTGTCCAACAAAGGATGGATCATCGGTAGAGGGGAGACCACATCCATGCAGATTCAACTCAAGTTTTCGTCTCATGCGTTCATCAATCATCTTACCCTGGACTAACTCCATAATGCCTGAGAGAGGTGCAACAGTAGGGTTGTTATTGCAGATAGAGGCCCAGGATTTGACTTTCTCCTCAGTTTCAGACATTAGTGAAGAATGTTTGGCAACCAAATCAGCTTGTTCTATTTTGATGCTGTCGAGTTCATTCAGTTGTGAAATGATAGATTCTAGATCAGTTTGAATACCCATTGCTTATGATGTGAAGGCGGATGAGAAACTGTGTAAAAGAGTTCGATCAGTTACAACTTGTTGTATAAGAGTGGCCATTTCAGAAGTAAGGGTTGCCATGTTGTTTTTGAGTGACTGATTTTCAACTTCTGATTTAAGGAGTTGATCAAGGAGCTCTGGGAGACATTGGATAAAGAAAGACACGTGTCTTTCAGATCCGCACCATCAATTTCTAGCTTATTCAAGCGGTCCACTATTTGCTTATATGTATCTGTATCGGGTGGGGGTTCCATGGCCTTCATCCCTTGCTATTGTAAAGTGATAAACAATTAAATGTGTCACAGTCTCAGAGTCTTAGACAGTATTCAGTCATTCTGTCAAACAGTTCTCGTACAATGTTTTGTTGCTGTCGCGGGTATAAAGCAAAAGCATTTTGTCGAACAGTTTGTAAGCGTTCTCAAATCTTCCCTAATTTTCTCTCCAATGAGGTGCAGAAAGCATGATTCTGTCAAAACTCCAGTTAATCTAACTGAGATTCTGAAACAGAACACTGACGTGAGATTCTGGACACAGCCAGGCCCGATAGATGTTTTGATAGTTTACTGGTGTCTAAAAGTGGGCTCCACCATAGTTCCTGTCGCTTTGTGTTGAAGACACTATTCCCGAATAGAAAAACATGCCCTGGGTCCCTCTGGTCGCTAGTCGCTGGTCCCTGGCCGTAGAGCTCACGCTGGTGAAAACACACCAAATAAAATAAAATAAGGTAAAATGCCCTATGAACTCCTCAGAAGTACAACTCACAGTGGTCGCAGAGCACTCGCAGGTGAACTCCTCGGAAGGATTGCTGGTCGCCTATGCTCTCGTAGATCGCTAGTTGCCTACGCTCTCGCAGATCGCTGGTCACAGAAAAATAACTATATATTTTCAAACAAATATACTAACATAAATGATCTATAATCAGATTATGAATTTATTTGTATGTTTATCTTTTATAATAAACTAACAAAAATTCAAAATATGAATAAGAGCCCTTTAAAATTAGAGTTTCAAACACATCCATAGCCAACTCATATATAACTTAGTTGCAATAGAGGCTTCAAACTTGTAGATAGAGCAAATCTGGTGTGACTTGAACTATATATTTGTGTAAAAAGATAGTTTTTTTCAATGTAAAAAGATAAGTCGATAAAGTGGGGATTGTCTAGTCACAGATCATTAAAAAACACCAAAAATAAAAAAAAAATCTATGAAACAATCAAACTATCAATAATATAACCATTTGAATAATAACTTGAATAATATGAGATAAAAGTCAATAATGAAAATCTATTGAAATTATGACTACGAAATAAGTAAACTAAAAGAACGTAAGTGATCAACCTATTTCAACAAAACAACTGCAACTGCAATCTAGAATAAGCACCTTCTTCTTAACAAAATAATTTATTTATTACAAATTTTGCATTATTATAAATGCACAAGAATGTTGAAATAAACAACCAATATGTTGTAGTCAATGCATACCGATTGTGCACATATGAAATATATTCCCATTATAAACAATCACTACACAACCAAATATGAAGATTTATAAAATCATAGAAATCAACATAAACAAGCATAAACATAAAATATTGATATTTGGTGGTGTAATAATTTGGACCTGCACGTGAATACAACAAAGAATTCAAAAATTTAATACTTATGGAAATCAACATCTCCTTTATATTTTGTCTTCATTATTTTGTCCAACAGGTCTTCTCTATTTGATCGTGGCGAATCATTACAACTGAAACTTGTTGCATTATTGGACTTAGAAACTCCTTTTTTAATTAGACTTTTAAACTTCTTGTATTATTATTATCACCATTTTTTGCCTTTTCCTTGCATGCTAAATTGAAATTAGTGTACTTTATTTGAGTTTAGGTTTCATGGAATAATTTTTTTTATTTTTAAAATTTTTAAATTTTAAATTTTTATTAAATTTATTTTGTTGCAAAGATCTAGTTTATATATAGGAATTAATTAATTTGAATAATAGAGTTAGGGTGCTTATGGGTACAGATATGATTAAATGTGGAAGTAAAATAAATGTATTAGTATTTAGTTTTGATATTGATGAAGTAATATTTGTAAGTTTAATAGTCGAATAATTAAACAATTGCACATTTATTAAATAGTTGTCTTGCTTATGGGTCAAATCTAATTTTAATTATTAAATGATGTTTATGAATGGTCATTCATAACCTAGTAATTATATCACTTATGTAGCTATGACCGTAATGCCCATAGAGTGGACTTGCTCTACTACACAAAATTGATCTTGTAACTTGTAAGAATGACATGTCACTTTATCAAATGTTGCAACTTACTCACCTTAATCCGAAACATCTTAGGGCTCATTTGGATGGATGATGCTTACAAATACCTATTAGAATCTAGTAAATTGCGAGGGTCAAAATCTCGTCAATCAAACCCCTCGTTGGACTAGCTTTATAGTTTTGAGCAAACATTTGAAAATAACAAGCAAACTTACAAGAGCCCTAGGATGATAAGCTCTAATGAATTTGTTTATTATGCACTAAATTATTTTTTTATTCCTCTTCTAAATTGAAATCTAGATGTGTTCTAACACATCCTAGGTTAATTCCAAATGAATATGAGAATGTCCTTAAATATTGTTCCCAAGCACACAAATTAAAATAATTGGGAACTAACTCAACTGACAACATCTAGTGAAATAATCAACAATGACAAATTTGAATTTCTAAGTTAAAAAGGGAAAATATCAAATCCATGACTATATACATAATCAATCAAGTTGCACTAGCATATATGATCTAGGATGGTGAAAAATACAATTAGGAATCAAGAATGTGAGACTAGGTATCAATGATCGAGGGGATTAAGATGTGGAATTTCATGACACAATTTGATGCAAAATTATGCTGGGCTTGTATATCAATTATTACATTTATATCTCTATTCATCGTAGGACCAAAACATAAGGAAAGTTTGTTAATGATTTGTAGCTTTGCTCAGGGAAATCCAATCAATGAAATCATATACACATATATATGATGATTATTATAATTATGATTGAGATTGATCGATAAATAAATAAATAAATAAATATATGTGTGTGTGTAATATCAATGAACAAGCATCGATAATTAGTATCGATGTTTACATAGTAATAAGTATCGGTTACTAGTAAACACTGATACTAAGTATCACATTATGTATTGGTAGTAATACCGATTACTAAGCATTGGTCTATGCATCGCTAATAATACCAATCCATATATCGGTTTATGCATTATCGTTTATGCACACCAGTCTTGTTTAATACCGATATTATCGGTTTGTGTTATGATCAATTGTAGATCTAAAATATGTCAAGAAATTTTGGTCGGTAATGAACCTAAACCATAATACCTCTCATCTTAATTCAAAGTTCATCTTGTATGTTCCATCTCTCTTTTTCACCATTAGTCCTTGTCGAGTATAAGTTTCTAAATGATGACTATGTTGGTGGTATTGGTCTATGGAGAGGCATGTCTCCACGCGAACTTAGTTTGCGTGAAGGCATGTCTCTTCATAGGCATGCCTTCTCTTCTTATATATATATATATATGAGAGGCATATTGATAACAATCAAGTACAGTTACCCTGTGGCAAAGGGTTTTTTTATTGCAAAGTTTGGAAATGCCGCAGACAGGAAAATTATTTTGTGTGATTGGTGCTTCACTTGGGACGATGACGGTTTCCCCCTTATGGCCAAACCCTGGCATAAGGATTTTGATCCTTTTACCGAGTCTTTTAAAAAAACACCCATATGGGTGAGACTTCCGCATCTTCCCCTTCATCTTTGGCTGGATTCTGTTCTGGAATATGTGGGGGAGGCCATTGGGGTTTTCCAGTTGGTTGATTCAGGGTCCTCTGATGTTCTTCATCCAACATATGTTTGTATACTTATGGAGGTTGATACTTCAAAGGGTCTCCCTGATACGATTACTCTAGCTTCTCCTTTGGGTTCCTGGATCCAGACTCTAGATTATGAGGGAATTCCATTCAGATGCAGGAGATGACACAAGACTGGCCATATTGTTGCTCGATGCTTATCTGATAGGGTTAAAATCAAGAAATCATCTTCGTGGTGGTTGGGGGCTTCTGATCGCCATCATACAGTTCATAAAGTGTCTAAGGATGGAGGTTTGGATGCCAACTCCTCTCAGGTTGACCAGGCTAAGGCTGATGTTGACGCTGTTCTGGATGCTGCCTTGGTTCAGACTGTTGATGTTGTCCTTTCGGGTGATGCTGATGCTGATCCTGACCAGATTTCTAATGCTGTCTCTAGATCAGATGTCCCGTTTGCTGGTGCTGTGGATTCTGTTGTCCCTATTTCTCCAAGTGGGGATTTGGGGAGTGGTGGTGATGTTGTCCCTGTCCCAAATGTACATGCTGGTGTGGACAACCTTGTTTCTCAGGTTCTTGTGGGCTCCTCGGCTAACTCTTTGGCTGGGTTGAGCGTAGCTAAGAAGGTGGAGGATGGATGGATAAATGTTCAAGGAAAGAAATTAAAGTCATCCATGCCTTCTTTTGATATGAATTTATGTTCACACAAGGGTGGGTCTAAATGTAAATCTTGATCGCCCTTTTTTGTGGTTTGCTAGTCTGGTCTCAGTTTTATTTTTTGTGGGAACTTTTTGTTTGTTCCCTTGGGTTTGGTTGGTGGTCTTGCTACGATTTAGTGAAAATACATTATGGATTTGGTGACATAGTGTAAGTGATTGTTGCATTAGGTGGAGTGTCTAATTTGGGAGACTGTTAGTGGTGCTCGACATCTGGGAGATATGGTCACGTTAAATTCAGGCGGGTGTTGCAAGGAGGGGGATAGAGTTAATAATAATTGTATGGATGGTAATAAAATGGATGCATGCATTATGTTTGAGGATGGGATTAGCAACATGAGACTAGCACATGGAGAAGTCTTGTTTGTTACTTCTGCATCTATTGTTGTGACAATATCAATGCCAACAATGAGTGCTAATAATAGCCACTAATATTATTTATTTGACTTAGACTATGTATCTTAATGACCTCAAACATGATGCCTTCGAGGCTTCACTTTGTATGGACCGTCTGAGAGCGGCTTAGTTTCCAAATGGTGAATGAAGGACTGGGCCCATGTTTATTAAGATGCTCAAGTTATCATTAATCTACTGTGAAGAAATTCTTCAAGATGCAAACGCTTGTGTCTGGAGTTAGCTTGAGGCATGCAAATTTTCCTTAGGAGCAGGGTTTCTCTGGTGGTACTCTAATGCATGTAATAGAGGATGTGCAAGGATTTGAAGCATCTAATCGTGCTTTAATGCTGGGAAAGAACCTGGTTGTGGTTTCTGGGCTCCAATGTGGGGGATAGCTTGGGAACTTACTTTCTCAACATTTTTAAGGTCGTCATTGAAAGGGAGTGGCTATGCCTGTGACCGAACAAAGGGTTGAAAGTCATTTTTTGACTTGGAGTAGCTGGCATGCATGATGTTCTTGATGCAATACCAGAGGGTTTTAAACTGAATAAAAGCGCACCTGAAATCTTGTAGCACATAAGTAAATCTTGGCATTGTTGGAAGGCAAACATCCCTTGGAAGTTTGTTATAATATGCCCAATCCCTGAAAAGGAAATCACACACTGCAAGTGTGGAAAAATTAGAAGTATTCTTGTCAACAGTCGCTACGGAGCAGACAAGGGTGACTGAGTCTAAAAAAGAAGAAGCCAGAGGGCTAAAATATTTTACAATAAGAGATAAGTATTCATATTTTTTTTAGTCATTAATTCATGCTATAACATTGGGATGGTAAATATTGTACAATGCTTATATGCTTGGTATTTCCCTTCAGAATAGTTTAGTTCTATGGAATATTTCTAATCTCTCTTTGAAATGTTTTCAGGATATATCAAGAAGCATAAGAGATTGCATTCAAATGAGAAAGCTCTTGATGCTTGCAGTCATGGGATTGAGTTGATGACTAAAAATGTTTCTTCGAAGAGGAGGTGATAAATTTAGGAGTCTGACATTTTATCAGAAGCAACCTTGGATGAACAGATGATGAGAGTCTATTAGAGCAAGATATCTTCCATGATTTAAGTATGTGAATAGGGTATACTTTCGTGATAGAGGGAGCAACTAGAGGATTTGCATCAGTATAGATCCGAGGATCTTGATTCAGAGGGAGTAGACCATGTCGAGATGGTTTATCTAGTATTCAGTCGAGGTACATTATCATTGTAGAATAGACAACCAATATTCTCACTAGGTCTCTTGCTAGAGATAAGTTTGTGTACTTTCGAGACAAGCTTGATACGTTGGAGAGTGAAGCCTTAGATGAAAAGGAGTTTTTAGCATAAATGATCAATTATTTACATTATTCTCTTTAAGAGAGAAGTTTGAGGTGAAAACCTTGTTTCCATCCTTTGGGATGAGCCATGGTGGATCCACCCCCTCGAGATGAGTCAAGGTGGATGTCATGTGCGTGACTTTCATGACTTTATGGGCCCTGTGTACATCATGAAGAAGTGACGAATTCTAAATGATTATCACTTGTACTTATGGAAGTTATTGCAAGGTGATGATCTTACAATAAATTGATCTTCTATCATGACAGATATCATATGGTTGATATCTAAGTAGATCTTGATAGATCATATCTTGTAAATAAATATCTACTGAGAGATAAATATTGTCACATAGATATCTACATGCTTTATTGTATAGATATACTATGGTGGATTAATATCCATGAAAAAACCATGATTATAATGTCCCTATGATAGGTATCACATGGGTGATACTTGTGTACATACCTTATGGATATCACGAGTACCTGGTGAATATCACAAGACTTGATATTCATAGGCCATTTCTCTGAGTACTTGGTAAATATCACGAGACTTGATATTTGTAGGCCATTAATTCTGATATCATAAGATGATATCATTATGGTGGATATCTCCAAACATGATATCCATGAACATGCCATACAATATGATAATAAATTGAGGCGATATCTCTTTTCACTTTGTGTTGATATTTGTAGACCATTGCTCCTGATATCACGAGATGATATCTTTATGGTGAATATCATAAGTATTGATATTTGTAGACCATTACTTCTAAATGTTATGAGATGACATCCTTATGATGAGTATCATGAGAAAATATATTTGTATTACTTTGAGGTAATACTTGTTAGAGTAATTATATGTCTACACTTATTAATTAGATCACATTGATTTAATTAATTAAGTTGTTTATTACTCTGTTTACTTAAGCTATCTCTTAGGTGCATTATAATTAATATTTATATTAATTATTAATGTGCAACCTAGCTTTTCTAGTTTTAGGGTTTCATTCACCTCTGTAGGTTGAAATTTGTAGTTCTTTTTTCATTAAATCAGATTATAATTTTGCTCTCACATTGTGAGTAACTTCTGAGTTCTGCTTTTTCCTCCTTCTCTACTTCTCTCCTGTAACAGGTTATTTGCATGTAGGTATTCTTGGTGTTTAATGGATTTGTATTTCTCAAATCCTAAATGGTATCAGAGCTTCCCTGCTGCTGCCTGGTCTGGAGGTTTTGAAGATGTGATTTGAGGATGAAAACCACAACTTCTCTGGGGTTTCTTCTTCAATTTGGAAGAGATGTTTTTTTGTGAAGCACTTTGAGCCAAAACGGACACCGCCATTGCGCTCAGAAGGCCTAGGGGATCAAATTTTCATATAAAGTTGGCCATATTTGGCCACAGTAGCATCTGGGTATTATTTTCGCTCCTCGAGGTCGTATGACACGCTTCCTGAGGTGAAAAATAAAAAAAATCCATTTAGGGCTTGTTTTGGGGCACATCTAGACGCAGCACCCGCACGCCACCGCCGCACCGGGCCCCCAGTGGCACGCCACCAGTTGACCGCTCGACAGCGCCGCCCAGGAGCCGCCGGAGTGCCACCTAGGCGCCACCGCCACCCGGAGCTCCGCTCTTGCGTTGCCGCTGGCCAACCCCCCTGTGATGTCATCATTTTGGGGGATGACATTAGCATTTCGGTGACCTGTCATTTTTCCGGCGACCAAATTTTTTTTTGGCTAGACAGTCCTGTGACATGCAGACGATCGTCAATTTTTTTCCTGGGCACTGCGACGTTCATTTGACCGTCAAATTTTTTTCCGTCTCTGTGTTTTTCTAGAGAGCTCATTTTTGGAGGAGCAGTTGGTGTTTTGGCCATAACTTTTGCATACGGTGTCATTTTTCACAAAACAAAATATCGACAGAAAGCTCTTTTTGAGCCAGAGATGATGATGCTAGTTTCATTTTCTGATTAGGCCATTTGAGTTCTTGTTTTTAGTGTCAAAGTTTCAGCTTCAGTTTTTCTCCTCACTACATCAGGTCACCAGGTTTTCTTCTAGTTTTTTGTGCTCTCTAAGTTATCTTTTGGTGTACGGGGGATAGTTTACTACATTGTGGGGGGGTGCATTTTCCTTTCTATCATTTTCTTTAGAAAGACCCTTTTGCTTCTGTCTTCTTTCTCTCAATGTCAGACCCTTTAGTTGATCGACTGACACCCCATAACTGCCATACCTGGAAAGCACACATGACTAGATTGCTCATGTCATGGGGCTTATGGTCCTACCTAGATGAGAACCAGCCTATTTTGAAGTGTCCTTTTGAGATTCTTCATCACCAGAACAAGATGGATGAAGCCATGGGCTTAATTGCACTAAATATCTCTGACAATCTCCTGTTTCATTTGGAGAATTTGCACACTCCTCGGGCCATCTGGGGAAAGTTTGCAGATCTGTTTGGAATAGTGAATGAGTTCCAGGAACTTCAACTTGATGCAGAGTTGACATCTTTGTCTCCTGACAGTTTTTTCACCATTGAGGACTTCTTGATGAAGTTCAATGCTCTCCGTTACTTTTACAGGTTTGTGGGAAGACCAAATCAGATAATGAGTGTATCTTCCTGATACTCTCAAAGCTTTGAGGATAGTTCCAGATCTTCTCCTCCACTTTTTCTTCCACTATAGATGCTTTGGGTCCTAGGCACTTTATGCCTTCCTTTGCGGCCTTCTGTGATTGATTGACTCGAGAGCAGTCAGAGATTCAACAGTTGAACGATACTTCTGGCTCTATGAGCCATGCTTTGGTTGCTCATCCATCTTCATGGAAACTAGAGCAGAAACATGTATCACCAACCATAGAGTCTTGGAAGGATTCTCCTTCTCAGCATTCCTCTGGCCCACCTCCTTCACATAAGGGGAAATCGAAGACCAAAAAACCTAAGCGTGCTTATTGCAATAAGCCCAATCATGATGAGTCTTAGTGATTTCAGAAGAAGGTAGATGGATATGCCCAACAGATTTCTGATTTGACAACTCTTCTTCATAAGAGAAAGATTGATATTCCTTCTTCCTCTTCTCACTGGTCTTCTTCATCATCTTCTCAGGAAGATGAGTTATAAAATGGAAAGTGTCATGCATTATGTGCACCTGCTATTGCTCCCTCTTCTAGATGGCTACTAGACTCAGGTGCTTCACACCATATGACATCTTCTCAGGGTTTATTCTCATCTTTTGAGACCTCTCCTACCCCTCACATTCTGATGGGAAATAACACTGCTATGACTGTCTGTGGGAAGGGTTCTATTGACATTTTTTATGGTACATTTCATGATGTACTATGTGTTCCATCCTTGTCATCAAACCTTATCTCTATTTATCAAATTACTCACAGTGGGATAGGGAAGACAATTGAGTTCACTGCTGATTCTGTACACATTAGAGATAGTGCGACAGGCCACATTGTTTCTACAAGGATAGTTGATCATGCTACCCGCTTGTACTCCTTCTCCCATTTTGGTCCACCATATCCATTGTCGGAGAATATCTCTCCTCCTTCAGGAGTGCCTAGTGAGAAGAAGTTGGGTCACTTGAACTTCTGTGTTGCTCTCGAGATCAGTGCGGTGGCTTCTCCACCTTCTCTTCCAGTTGCATCTACATTTTTTTAGCATGCTTCCTCTTTATCAGTACCTGTTATGGTTGCTCCCTACATCGAGCCTTCTACTCCAGCTGTTGAGGGTATATTCGAGGACATTTATCTCCTCCCAGCTGACAGATTCAACCCATCTATTGGCCCACCTTCATTGAAGATTCCATTACAAGAGTCTCATTCATTCTCCTTTGAGCATCAGTTAGGCCTTCCAGTTTCACCTCTCATTCAGGGGTTTCCTTGTTCTGTGCCTTTATTTCTTCCACATTGGAGTTCCATTGGTTCGATCATTTCTACAGGGGTTCCATCATTCTGGGGGGCTTTGGTGTCTCATCCCCCTCTCATGGGGGGCTCGTTGTACTTATGGTTTTGAGAGAGTCTCTTGAGCCATTCTTTTTTGTATTTTTTTCTCTCTCTTTTTGGAGAGGGGTTTTTCCCACTAGGTTTTCTCCTTTGTCTACGGTTTACAAAGATTTCCTTGTATTGGGTACCTGATCATGCCTTGTTGTCGAGACCCATTTTTTCCTACTTTCATAGTTGTGCTAGGTTAGCTTACCTCCTGAGCTTTGCTTAAGGGGGGGTGTTAGAGTAATTATATGTCTACACTTATTAATTAGATCACATTGATTTATTTAATTAAGTTTTTTATTACTCTGTTTACTTAAGCTATCTCTTAGGTGCCTTATAATAAATATTTATATTAATTATTAATGTGCAACCTATATTTTCTAGTTTTAGGGTTTCGTTCACCTCTATAGGTTGAACTTTTTAGTTCTTTTTTCATTAACTTGGATTATAATTTTGCTCACATTTTGAGTAACTTCTGAGTTCAACTTTTTCCTCCTTCTCTGCTTCTCTCCTATAACAAGTTATTTGCATGCAGGTATTCTTGGCATTATGTGGATTTGTATTTCTCAAATCCTACAATACTCATTTCACATTATGTGTGGACTCTACTGTATTTTCTATTCTCCTCCCTAGCTAAGAGGGAGTGCTAATGATTTGTAGCTTTGGTCGGAGAAATCCATTCTATGAAATTATATACACATATAAATGATGATTATTATAATTATGATTGAAATTAAGCAATATATATAAATATGTATATTTATATATAAAATAAAGAGGCATATATATATACATAATAATATCAATAAAATTATAAAATATAAAATTGAATTGATTGAAGTATCAATTATGCTGAGTTGAGTCGATTGTATCGACTGATTAATATATATACCAAATTGCATATAGTGTCAATGAACACACATAGATAATTAGTATCGATGTTTACATAGTAATAAGTATCGGTTACTAGTAAACACCGATACTAAGTATTGCATTATATGTATTGGTAGTAATACCAATTACTAAGCATTGTTCTATGCATTGTTAATAATACTGATTCATATATCGGTTTATGCTTTATCGTTTATGCACAACAGTCTTGTTTATTACCGACACTATCAGTTTGTGTTATGAAGGAGCATGTCTATGGAGAGGCATGTCTCCACACAAACTTAGTTCATGTGAAGACATGTCTCTTCATAGGCATGCCTTCTCTTCACTATATATCATATGAGAGGCATATCGATAATAATCAAGTACAGTAATTTGAAAGTGAAAGATAACACTTGATATGCTCTCTCATATATATAAATTCAGAATTATTTGACAATATATATAAAAAGTATTTGACATTTTTAAATGGTGAGAAATAACATAATTAATTCCCTCTATTGTCAAATCTGATCAAAATTTTAACAAAATTCTATTGATATAGTAATATAAAGTTATAATGCTCACAATAGTGTTGATTATAGTGCTCAAATTTGAAAACCCAAATAGAAACAAACAAGCATGCATGTTCCTATTCAAGTCAAGAAAAACCTCTAGGTAGAGCTCACAGTGAAGGAACAAAGAAACAAAGAATAACGTTATCAGGCTAAGTGCACAAAGATGGGAGACAAAAAAGGAGCCTTAAGATGCCACTTTTTTTTTTCTAAAATCAACAAACTCTGAACTTTGACAAGAAAATCAAGATAGTCACACTCAAAAATTGAAGATGCAACAAGAACAAGGGTTGTAGTACTCTAAATATAGTTTCTAAAATACTTTTTTTTTAAAAAAAATAGTGGATATTAAGGGCCTCAAAAGGGGGCACACAAAGTGGGCCTTTTTTTTAAAATGATAACATAGCGTCTGGTGTGCTACCCCTAAAATGTCAACTTTTTTTTGAATTTTTTAAATCGCTCTAGTGAGAAGTTAGCCAACACCACATAATTTATGTCAAATGTTTTGGCTATTTTTTGATGAATGTATAATTTATTATGAATTTTTAAAGTGGACACATCCTAAAAAATGTGAAATTTGAGCATCCTCAACCCATAAATTGTTGAAAACTAATTGAAAATCAAAGCTTTTTTTTCTTAGGTGTGTAGAATGGAGTCTAATTTCTAAGAAAATAATTTATTTCAAAATTATACTAATGAGCCAAAATCTACGCTTGAAATACCAGATGTTGATTTTTGATAAAAATTGGGCACACTTATAAAATAAATTAAAGATGGAAAGTTTAACATAATCAAAATAAAAAATAAGTTATATGGTTGTTGGTTGCAAATTTTTACCACTTAAATCTTACAATATACTGTGCCCAACAAGTGGCAATCTGAATCAACAGTTGAGTTAGCTGTGATGACCTTCTACACTGACTCTTTGCTTATTTTAGAAGATGCAACTACCTTCTTATGACTTGAAAATGAAACTAAAAATAATATCATGAACTTCTTGAAGTGCACGATTAGCCTTACTTGATTCGAGACATACTAGAAAAGTTCCATCATAACCCCTATGATAGAGCATGATACAAATGAGTATAATGAGATGCACATTGGATAAGGGAATTATATTTGGTGGATGTTATTTTGGGAGGGATGGTTTGGTTTTGGAGATACACAAAAATGCCTCTATACTAAGAGATTTAAGGACCAATAATGTCACACATCATGTCAAAATTTAAAATATTGTAAGTAGGTGTATCATCCTAAAAAGTTAGCACCAAGAATTAGATGCTCTATTAAGCCCCAGTTTGGTGGTATTAAGATTTCATGTCTGTTATGCTTGATCTAGCAACCTAGACTCGCTTATTCCAGCATCTTCCCATCATTCTCGAATCCCATTTAAATTTGAGATTATTTTCCAAGGTATAGAACACCTAGTGTGTTCTATACTGAGTTATACAATGCCCAAAGTGTTGTATACCCTGATATTTGGGCCCAAATTTGAATTGGTGGCCTATAGTGGTGTTTAAGAAGGATTTCCAATTTTTGGTCCACCTATATTAATTTTGATCCTCGAAATGTTTTCGATTAAGGAAAAACAAGTTTTGAAGGGAGCCCAAAATCCTTTACAAGAAAAATGGAAGAGATAGGCATTAAGCACCAGAGATCAAAACAGTCGCTAAGACATAGCAAAACAACCCCATGACAGATATAACAATAAAGACCAACAAAACAAAGATTGCTGGCCAACCAGCATAAACACCCAACAAACAACTACGAACCAACACACATAAAAGACCAACAAAAAATAGACCACCAGATATTAGACCAGCGTCTTAAGGAACTCAACAACGTCTTCTTCTAGAGCAGAGATCTTTTGGATAGATTCCTTAAGATTCATTAGTTCCTGAGGCACCGTGATAGCTTTTTTCTTTAGAATTTCCCTAGTGCACTTCCTTGGGCCAGTAACTTGACAATCAAAATCAACAGTCTCCCGCTCCACATTTATAATAGCCTTTTCTTTATGGAGATCCTCCAGCATAGAATATAATGCTTTAAGGATTTCAGTAGAATCCTTCATACCATTATGACTAAAATGAAGGATCTTCTTAAGAATAGCCTCATTTTTGTCCACCTTCGCATTCAGAGTGTGAATTTTTTTCATCTAGCACAACCCTAGCTTTTTATCCAGCTCAACATTGTCCAACCACTGGACCACCTTTTCCTTACCCCCAGTGCTATCTCCCACCTCCTTATTATCTTCTTTTTTATCTTCCATATTCTATAGAAGATTCTCAAATTTGGCAGCAAGAGCCTGTTGATTAAGGTGGAGCTCCTTAATTTCATGAAAATTCCATATATCCATCCTAAAAGAATGAATGGACTTGGATTTTTCTATTTTAAGGAAATCAATCCAGTGATTTCCCTTTTATTGTTAAATTTCTCCAAATTTAGATGGATGAAAGATTCCTTCAACGCATCCTCAACCTGAGCTATCTGATTCTCCTCAGGGTCCTCTTCATCATTCACAAACACAAAGGGAGATATGGGAACATCATTATTGACAAAGTCTTCATAATCAACCAGGATAGGCACTTTACCTTGTTCCTCTTTGCTTTTCATTTCAGTATCTAGATGCTTCTCCCTTTCAACTTGGGGACTCACCTTCCCCTCTTCCTGTCTCTTGTCACCTTGTCACTCCTCTAAATTAACCTTCTCTTTCTCATTGCTAACCCTTTCCTTGGTCTTGTTAGCAGAAGCAATAACATAATGGATAGGGTTTGTGCATCCTTATAAGCAGAGTCCTCGGGCTCCATACCTTTATCAACTTCCATATTTTCAACATTTTTATCGATAGTAGAGGAATATTTAACCTCATTATCTTCATATTTTGTGTCTCCCCCTTTAACCTCCACTGTCTCATCTTTCAACTTGTTATCCAGAGGATTAGAGTGACCCACATTAACATCTTCTTCATCATCATCCGTCTCCATGCCTTTAACCTCGTCAAATTTGAGCACCGAAGTACTAGGCTCAGATTTAGGTTTTTTTTACAGAGGATGGCATGCTCCTTCTAGAAATCCCTTCATTAGACTCATTCATTTTTTGCTTTCCTTTCTCCCCTTTGGGTTCAATAGAAATCTGCCATGCATGCAAAATTTTGTCTATACAATACTCAAAAATTAGATAAATGAGCCCATCGTGAATTACTGGTTTGCTAGGATTCTTTTGATTCTCTTTGATGCTGCTATTTAGAGAAGTGAGGAGAAATTAAGGGAAATAAACCCTAATTTTGTGTCTAAAGTGGTTTAGCAGCAAAAAATGAAAATTGTGATCCCTCATAAATTGGTCATCAATAATGAAGTACTCTATGATAACCTTTAAAATTTTAGCCCAAATGGGTTTAATCTGACTTATCTCGTAAAAATCTGACTTACCTTTCACCAGAATATCCCTTTCTTTATCATTTTTTGGAAACATCTTCACAACCTTGTTAGAAGCTTTCATTTCCTTAAAAAAGTTCATACCAGACAGAGGGAGGCCATTAATCTCAGCTATCACTTCAACAAAGAGCACAATATTCTTACCACATAGAGTAATAGTGCCATTATTCCACCCTTCTACAAATTTTTTTATAATTTATTTTTTGTAGTTGTGCAACCTCTCCAAGTAGGGAGTGACCCATCCTAACTTCAACTTATGCAAGACCTTCTCATCTTTTTCCAATGCATAGGTGATAGGTTCTTCTCTTTCCAGCTCACCTATCATCTTGATAGTATCAGTAAAAGAGTTCCAAATGCAGTTGTTGTAATTAGAAACAAAGGCGACAACGAAGCTTAAAAACCACAATACGTTTGTTAAATTAACCTTCTTAATTACTTTGTGTCTCTCTGGATGAATTTTTGACTTTGTACTGCAACTGAGGATGTTATATGTATTTTCCATCATTATTTGAAATCACCCCAACTTTATTGTTAATCTTATCATATCTAATGAGATTAATTATAACCTCATTTATTTATTTTTCACCTTTCCACTTGATGATGTCATCACTTTTAACACCATAATTAGCTATGTTGTCAACCACCTTATATTTTCACAATAGTCATGAGATAAATAAAAATTATCAAAACTTTGTACAATGCTTTTTATCTCCTCAATAATATGATGTATAGACCATGAGGCATTATTATCTCCTCTGATACTTCTATTATATTATTTGAATCTCCTTCCAACCAAACCTTTCTACACCCAAGATTCCTAGCCAACAAAATAGTGTGCAAGGCTTCCATAGCTTCTGCCACATGATTAGTCTGAATGCCCAAAGGTAACACAAGAACCCTAATATAATTGTTATAATTATCCCTGACAATCTGCCACATCCAACCTGGCTCAGATTCTCTTTGGAAGCTCCATCAAAGTTAGCTTTGACCCATCCGTGAGGAGGAGAAGACTAGACCAAACTTTCCCTCTTTTTATTCTTGTCACATTTCAGACCAACAATGTTCTAGTTCTTAATTAGGCTTTGGTCCTCATTGGTTGGATCCAGCTGTGGGGAATCTTTGAAGGATTAATGGAGATTTTTATTCACATTTCTGAAGGCTTTCTCCCTAATCACACTAGGAGGAGAGTGCAAGTTCCAGAAAATCCTATTATTATGTTCTTTCCAAATTTTCTAGATCATATGAGGAACAATGAGAGCCCACAACATCCTATTAGCATTATGAGAAACCAAACAACTCCATTAAAGAAACAATTCCTACAAAGAATTGGGAAATTTCCTTTATTTCCTTGCGCATGAGTTTTATAACATAGAGTCCTACCTATAGCATTCTAGTTAGGAGAAGTCATAGACCTAAGGAGTCCTGTGATCTCGAGTCCTCTTTGTTTCTTACAATTCTTGGTGAAACACACATGCCTATTACTGACATTCCCACTATTATTGAGGAGGTTCTTCCCACTCTTCTCATGATGAAGATGAAATATTAAGGATGTATCCTACCCAAGTGAAAAATATTTCCAAAGACTTTGAAAAAATTGAGCAATAGTTAGGTGAAGAACATTCTAATATGGGAGCCATCTCTTTAGTATAAATGATGAGGAAGATAATCTAAAATGATGACCATGGTGTTGATTTATTGCATACTATTTCACATTGCATTGATAACAATGTTAAACCCATTAAGGATTGTGATCAAGATCTTGGTTTAAACCAACCTACCACTAGTTTTAAGACTTCTATGCCTATTCCTACTTCATTACCTTGTGTTTCCACATATGCTCCAACTCTCATGACTACATCCATTTTAAACATTAATAATACACATTTTAGTCTTGGAAGTATTCCTAATCCTATTGTTCCTCCTCCTTCAAGTGTTCCATGTGTTTCCCAACCTTCATCCACATGCCTACCTACAATAATGTCCCATTTTCATATTCCAATGTTCCATCCATTTCCCATAATGGTCCAAAAGTTTCACACATGTCTCATACCAACCTCTCTAATGAATCCACTATCAATAGTCTTGCTCAAATGGTTTCATCCTTGTAACGAAAAATTGCCTTTATGACTCAATCCAAATTCAACATTCATCCTTGAGACATTTCTAGTTATTTCTCCTTAGACAAAATCCATGTCCTTATTCCTAAATACATAAAAATACTTCACTTGGATACTTACACTGGTAAAGGTGATCCCTTGACTCATGTGAATACTTTTCAAACATTGTGTAGTGACTTCTCTCATGACCATAGGTTCAAGGGTAAACTATTTAATAGAACATTTAGAGATAAGGCCTTTCAATGGTATTGTTCTTTACCTCCTTATTCCATTGATTCCTTTCAAAAAATTCTTAATTCTTTCTTTTAACACTTTCAAAATAATATGGTCCTAAGATTTCTTTGATTGATTTGATGCATTGTAAACAAGGTGTGAAAGAAAAAGTGACTGATTTAATTGGTAGATTTAAGCATTTGCATTCTTATATTTTTTTTATCCCATGCTTGATATGTTGGAAAGTGATCAATTTTTTATGTTATGAATCACTTTTTTTGGTTTTCATTTATGGAAACACATCTGGCATATTGATCGATTGAATTGAAGTTAAGTTTTGGTGATTCAGTTTTGAAATCAACTAAGTACAGAAGCAGAAATATAGAGTTATTTTGGGTATCAAAGATCGGGATCGATGAGTAATCACATGAGAGATTAGAGGAAGATACTATGGGGTATGTATGACCTACATTTAACATCAATTTGGTTTTGGTGATGATTACAGAGAGTTGGAGAGATTTGAAGACAGGCGAGAACAACAGAACAATGATATAGAGTAGTTGGACTATAGCGATGATTTGGGGAGTATGATGTGGAATCCTAGAAAGATAAGTTGGATATATGGGAGATTGAAAAGTTAATATATGTGTATGTGCGAATGGCAGAGCAGAGGATGACAAAGATCATTGGAGAACTATGACTGGAACCATCTAAGCATTGAAGATGCTTGATTTTGTTCATTATTGAAGAACACTTTGTAACATATGTTTTGTTGTAAGAGCTGTAAGCTTAGTTGGCCCCTAACAGGGTGTTGTATACCTTTAATAGGGTTGTATTCTTCTAACAAGGAATTGTACTATGTAATATTCACCTCCTAACAAGGCTAGGTCTCCTAACAGGGACATTATTATTTAGTGCATGATTGTGGGTACCATCCCCACCGGGGTTTTCCCTTGGCCAGGGTTTCCTCGACAACAAATAATGGTGTTATGAGTTATGTATTATGTGTTTATGCTATTTTCATTTCAGAAAGTTTATGGTTTATGTGGAATTGGTTTACAGTTTATTTTAAGTGCTGTAATACTGATTCACTCCCCCTCAATATTAATTAATCCTAACAATTGGTATTGTAAGCACCTAAATTTGGTCTGTTCCAACTATGGACCCTATTTTCCCTAAGTGTGATCATACCCTCGATTATGTCCAAACGACCCTGTTACTGCTTGGCATAATTCTTCGAATCAATTTAATTTCCTAGGTGATTTTTATCACTAATTTGTATTAACTATTATATCAATATAATTCAAATCAATTCAAAACCAATTAAAATGAATGAAATTCAAACATGGCTATAGTGTTTAATTATAAAGGAATTAAATAAATCCCTAAATCAATTACCCACTTGCAAAATAACCCATTCCCCTAGCCTATTTAATTTATTTAAAATGGCTATAGTCCCCTAATTATTAAAAAGCAATTAAATTATTTAAATAATTAATTCCTATATTTTTGGATGAATTAAATAAGTTTAATTCATTTAATTAATATTCTGATAAACCCCAACCTAACCTATCTCAACCACTTCTACCCTGGGTTCTAACCCTTCTCAACCCATTCACCCTTGCTAATCTAATCATAATCCTAATTCTACCCTAACCCACCTCCTAATGTTGTCACATT
>MU227808.1:1686136-1707281 GCA_018584345.1 Thuja plicata | reverse complement strand
CCCTATTAGGAGTATTACAGTGGAGACCTGTTAAGATCTACTTTGTTTGAAGCTTTAGCAACACTGTTAAGTGTGCACTCTATTAAGAGATTTGGAAAGAACGGTTAAGTCCACCTTCTACAAAAGGGTTTTAGATGTGATGCAGTTGTAAGAATGCAACTACATAAGTCTTTGATCTGATGATATATGCAATCTTCAATTTCTGATAATAGATCCTATAAAGCTTCATTCATACTAGTAATCATCCATTCATGATTGAATAATACCTTTTTCTGCTCGTCGGTAGCCTTTGTGTGTTCTTGATAACTGATGTACTCTATTTCTGATCTTTTGCATGAATTCTGCCTTCTACTTCTTAGATGTTCTTTGTGGCTATCAATGATAAGAATTCATGTTACTCACAATTGAGTATGAACATCTATTTATACTAGTTTAGGTTCAATTGTTGATTGATGCATCACAAGTTAACTCTAGATCCAAGGTTTACAACTTGACCTTGATCTTTAGTTACATATGCTTTAGATCCGTTAGGATGCTTTAAAGCATTTACATAAAGCTTGCATGACCATCTAATTATGATTTAAAACAAAATAAAACTCTATAAATAGAATTACATTGCTTTATCCATTATGTAAAACTCAGATCCATAATTTGCAGGTTCTTGATCTGTCTGTCGGTTCTGATGGTCAGTTTTCTTGGTCGTCAGTGTTCCTTTCTTGAACTGGTTGTCGGGTATGCCTTTTCTATTCCTGTTGGGTTAGTTCTAAAAAATTTGTCACCAGTAATGCTTGTGGTCTCCGGTGATGCTTGTCACTTTTATACTTAGCATTTTTTCTCAAAATCTTTGTTCTGTCGGGTATGCTTGCATTTCACCGGTACTGCTTGTAGTTCACCGGTAATGCTTGCTGTCTGCTGATAATGCTTTCTATCTATGTTTTTCAGTGAGTATACTAATGGAAAAATAATATCATCAGTGGTGTTTATGGTGTTTTACATCTTAACAAGTGTTTGCAGGTTGTTTTTGGAGGTTTTCGCAGGAGTTGAACTAAACAAATACTAACTCGGTTTTACAGGTTGCCAACCCCCCATCTTGACCTCTATTTACTTGCTTTCAAACCTAAAGTACATATCCCAATTTATCACTAAACTGAATAGAGGATTATGCTCTTTTCATTTTAAGGAAAATCAGAAACTCATACATCAGTTTATGGATTGAACGAAATTTGGGATAAATGAACAAGCAAACACATCACCTAATTCTTTTTGGAAACAATAAATGAACAAAACAAAGCACTAAATATGTGGGATCAAAGAACAAATTCAATCGTTTAATTCTTTTTGGATTAGTAATTGAACAAAAAACTCACTAAATTTTGTGGTTAATTGAACAAAACAAACTTTCCCTTTTCAAGCATCCTGTTTTTCTTAAATAGGAACAACTAAATCGAGCTCAACATAGCTTGAAGGAATGAACTTTGCTTTAGGTGTTTTGGGAGAAAATGGTTTAGATTAGGAGAGTATGCTCTTCTTCTTGGAAGAATCAGAAATCCAGACATCCAAAGCTCGCCAATCCTGGTTACATACATTTAAACAGTAGAGGGCCTGCCGGTTGAGGAAAAAATCTCCCAGGAATGACCCAAGTGAGGACAAGTTTTACGCCAACCCTTCCAACTCACTATAAATAGTTTCTTCCTTGTAGGCCAAAGCCTCAGAAGATAGAACTACTTTTGTTCTTGGAATTTTGACATCATTCCTTGAACATATCTGGGTATATGTAGAGCAGAGCCGCTTGAATCTTGCTTGCGAGACTACATATATTTGGGTACTCATAGGGCTATACGCCTGAATTTTTCCTTGTGCAAATTCTATGGGGGACAATTTCAAATGAAATTCCCAATAATCTACAACGACTTCAACTGAAAGAATTCCTGATTCACCCCTGAAAGGGTGATAATCTTTGTGCAAGGCAAAAAGTAATTGCCCTAAGACACTCGTCATATTGTTCTCTCACTTGCATTTGGAGTCGGCTAATACATCATCATGACTGGAGCCATTGCGTGCTTGGTGATGGCTATATTCTAATTAGCATTTGAGTGTGTACTTGAGTCAATGAGCAAATATTTTCATCCTCCACCTAGAGAATAGGAAAAGATGAGTGTTTGTTTCACCCTCTTAACAATGCAAAACTATTTGACATGTTCAAAAGACCATTGAAAAGATAAGCTGCTCAAAACAATCAACAAAATTCAAACCTAGGAGTACAAGTGTTTTTCACACCTTACGACACATCTTAATGCAATCTAGAAACAAGCAACTTCATGCACTTCAAAAATGAACTTTTTAGAACTGACCAAAACTGAAAATGACATCATCAGATCGTATCCTGCATTTCCCAAGTCGCATTTAGTGTTTAGGATCGCATTTGGTATTCTAGATCACATTTGGTCAGTAAGCAGTCACATCTAGATTCTAGGATCGCATCTGGTACCATTAGAGGCTCGCATCTAGGAGCTCGCATTCAGGACAGTAGGTACTTGTAGGAGTTTTCCTTAGAAAGTCTCAGTTGATTAGGATACCCTTTTTACTCTTTAGCTAGTTCCTATTGTGTCTTATGGTCTCCCTGTTGTATTTTCAAAACACTTTTGAAATGTCCACCTTGCATGCTTAGTCAGTCTTTCATGATCAGTTCAATACGTGTGGTCTACCCATTTCCTATCAACAACTTGGTTCCCAGCTCACTATCAGGGCATTCTAGCCCTCTGATGCTGGAATCATTTACATCCACCAACAACAAATAGTTACTTTTACCTATACACGCCCACTTGAATGACTTGAAATCCTTACTTGCACTATTGGGAAACATTAACAAAGTTGAGAAATAAACTTCATGGTTAACACAATACGCAACTAGTACACAACTAAAAGATTGAAAGTGCCTCCTAACACACCACACTTTCAAGAAGAAACATCTCGTAGTTCCCTTCTTGATCTAGATTCCCCTCAAATGGATAGCAACACTAACAAATGGAGTAAGGATTTTGAGGGTTATAATGATGGCAAACACGAAAAATCCGAAGGCATGGAAGAGGAAGAAAGACCCAAGTTTGAACATAATCCGTTTGTATCAGACAGTGAAGAGGAGATCCCTGAAGATGAATACAAAAAACTCAAACAAAGTAAATGGATTCACAAGCTATTGGAACGGATAATTAGTGACGATAAAGAAAAATACTTCCTACATTTAGCATCCACAGGTGTCAAATTACCCAAAGATTATAATATAGAAAATCTCAAGGAAAAGGAGGTACCAAACCCAATATCTATTCTCACCAACAGCTCAATCTAATGCAAACAGAGCTTACAAACCTCAAACAAGAGAAGGAGAAACCCAAAACACAATACTCTTTGGACGCCATTTGTCCCTTTCCTTTTGACAAGAGTATCACTATGGTCCTGTTTCCTCCCAACGTAGCAAGGCCAAAGTATGACAAGTACATGGGAGAAACTGACCCCCACGACCATGTAAGGAAATTTTGTGCTTGAAGCATTGAGTACATGCACGAACCCACATACCTCATGTGACTGTTTCCAGGAAGTCTAGGAGGTAATGCCATGGATTGGTTCTCAAAATTAAACCCTAAAGTCAAGACATTTGAGGAGTTGATCCAACGGTTCATTCAACATTACTCCTACAACATCTAACATGATGTAACTATGATGGACCTATGTAACACCAAAAAATGAACTGGAGAATCATTCACACACTTCCTACAAAGATGGAGGAAGATTTTTTCATGATATTCAAGGACCATTCCTGAAATAGAGAAGATGGAAATCCTTGTTAATAACCTAGTGCCTGAATTAAACTATGCTCTACAAATGAAAGAATCCCCTAGCTTCGATAGAATGATTAAAAATGCCCTCCATATTGAGGAAGTCATGGTTAAAAGAGGGGAAATCACACTTCAAAATGAAAACAAAAGAAACAACTCCAACTCCAAGCCTAAATGGTGGAAACAAAACAAGAATGTTGTTAATGATGGAGTGGTTGATGCCTCTAACATTAATCCTAAACCCGAGGCATTCAATCTAACCAATGGCATCCAAGCAAGCAAAGATGCTAAGGTAACACCTCCTGTCCCCAAAGTGAACAATGATAACAACAAGGAATGAACATGGACTTCAAAACCCCAAAGAACATTCACTCCTTTAGGGGAGACTCTTGAGACCATTTTGAAAACATTGGTGGATAACAAAGTTCTTACAATTCCCGATTCGAAACCGTGGGAACCAATGGTCAAACCCAGGTGGTGGGATGATAACTCCTATTGTGTCTTCCACAAAAACAAGGGACACAAGACTAATAATTGTCTCAAACTTAAGCATATCATCCAAGACCTCATTGAAGGAGGTAAGATCAAAGTAGATGGACATACTACCAATGAGGATCATTAAGCATTCAACAAACCATTTCCTAATTATAATCAAGGAGAAACATCTAAAGGGAAGGGTAATGAGGTAAAATACACCTATTCCAAAAGTGATAATGTGATTAATATGCTTAACATTAAAACTGAATCCATCAATGTGATCATGATTCAAGGTGTCTCATCCCACTCAAATGTTGTAACACAGAGCCAAGCACATGTTACAATCAAAGGACCTCCAAAACCGACATCAACATCAACATCTAAGGTTCCTATTGTAACTATTCCTAAACCAGCATCAAAACACATGGTCACTATCCCCAGAGCAAAATATGACTTGGTAGACCAATTGCAACGAACCTTTACCAAAACTTCCATCTTCGAGTTGCTCAAAATATCCACGGTACATAGGGAAATCCTAGAACAAGCCCTACATGCTGCTAATGTTCCAAAAGATATTGATATAGACAAGTTCCAAGCAATGTTCAATCACATCTCAGTGCCACACTACCTCTCCTTTTCTGAAGAGGACGAAAAGTCATTGACCCATCCACACAATCAACCCCTCCATATCGAAGTCCTTATTCATAAATCCTGTGTTAGACGTGTATTGGTAGATGGAGGCGCAGGATTGAATATCTGTACACTAGATCTCATCAGGAGACTAGGTCTCTCCGAACAAAAAATTGACACTAGAAACAAGATAACCATCAAAGCTTATGATGAGGAAGAAAGATCCTCCAGAGGTCTTATCGCTCTACCTATTAGAGTCAGACCAATCGAGAGGAACGTCATATGCCAAGTTCTAGATTTACCATTGGGCTATAATATCTTACTAGGGAGACCATGGATTCATGAAATGCAAGCTGTACCATCCACTTATCACCAATGCATAAAATTCCCACATAATGGGGTGGAAGTGACGATTCCCGTAGATGCTAACTACACTTGCAACAATATCAAAGTAGGTAGCATGATCCCACACAACAAAGAGGCTATAGATGCAGATGCTCCTAAAACTACCAAGGACATGGTTATGAAGAGTTTTAGCAAAACCTTGAAACTTGAAGCAACAGGTATGGGGGAGTACAAGATGGTCCTCACTCCCTCATTGATAGATCTTCCGGTGTCACCAAGATCCTACGAAAAACCTTCATCGACATTCACACCCATAGCATCCAAAGAGCCAGAAGTACACAAGGCAACTGGCATGATAAAGGCATCCACATCTTCTTTAGATAACACAGAAGAACAAGCAGTCTTGGATTGGCTTTACAAAGGTGAAACGGTGGAATCTGAGATCAAACATGTAAAGATATCCCCTGAATAGTATGGAAAGGGATATGATTTCCTCACACAAATGGGATACAAAGGAAAGGGACCTCTAAATGACACAGGATGAGGGATCATTGAACCTATACCCATGGAGTTTCGGAACAACAGAGATAAAATAGGACTTGGTTTTAATACCCACTCTGACAAACCTACTTCAAAAGAGAGTCCACCTTCTGAGACAGGGAGCGATAAGACAGATGAGATAGTACTAGAACCATGGCCTTATGCAAGATTATTACATGTTGGTACAAAGAATCCTACATATCAAGGAGAACGCTATGTACCTAGCTTTGAGGTACCACATGATCTTCACACTCCTTTGCTAGCACAACCTCCCATTCAAGAGGTAGGAGACACCATAGCAACAATCACTCAAGAGATACCCTGGCCATAGAATTTATATCCTAACTGATGGCAATTAGTCACAATTTCACATGTCCTCGATCTACCCCACTTTGATCTACAAGCAGCTAATTGAGTACATCAGATAACCATTGCTAAATACTTAAACAGATTTGATGATGATGTCACAGACTCTCATGACTATGAATGGGATCGGCTATCTATCGCGTCTGAAGATATTGGAGTAGATACCATTCACATGTTTGCAGCTCCCTCAGCTCCTAGCAAATGATCTGACACTCCTCTCAATGATACTGATCCTCCTGAAGTAGAAGAAGATTTCCTTCCCCTAATCATTGATGAAGACACAGGTGAATACGTAAGTCTGGAAGAATTTCATAGGTCGCAAGCAAGAAACCTCCATTTATAGAGAGATTATGATGAGACTTCTACTGACGAGTCACTAGAGTTTGATCCATATATGACTAAAAATGACACTTTTTATAATGATATCACTCTTATTGACCTAAATATCAAAGAAATCAACTTAACAGATCATGTCATGTCAGTTAATGGTCTTGATGCTAACCCGATGCTGTCCTTCCCAGAATCTGACTCCCTAACATTGATACATCCTGAGCTAATTGATTGGACTAAAATAGATCCTACTCCTGTCCTTCAATTTTATAATGACCACTCCCTAGCTTGTTATCTCAATGATTTTGAACCTTACCCTTCTTCCACCAATGAAGGAGCGGGAACATATCACAGGAGGATATCAAGTTTCTTAGTCACAAATTTAAAAATGAAAAGAAAAAGCAGACTGATAGTGAAAACCACTCTGTGGCAGTATCAGATCCCAAAATAGTAAAGAAAAAAGATGTATCCAATGGTGAAAAACTTTCTGAGGCACCAAAGGATGAGACTCTTGATATCCTCCTAGAACACTTTCAAGAAAGATCTTTGGTATTGATTGAACCAACACAACCAGTAAACTTGGGCACCATTGAAAATTCTCAAATAGTTCATCTAGCACAATCTTTATCAGAAGAAGAGAAGGTACATTCCACAGAGTTCCTGAAGGAGAAGAAGATCAAATTTGCATGGTCTTACACTGATATTCCAAGGCTAGATCCTAATCTCATCATGCACCACTTGTTTATAGCTCCGGAGATCAAGCTCGTAAAACAAAAACTTAGAAAAATGCATTCTCATGTTGCATTATTGGTAAAAGTAGAGCTAGAAAAGTTATTAGAAGCTAGATTTATTCGCGTCATTGCCTATGCAGCGTGGATCTCCAATGTGGTCCCCATTTCTAAATCTGATAAATCTATCAGGATCTGTATGAACTTTAGAGACCTAAACAAAGCATGTTCGAAAGATGACTTCCCTCTACCAAACATTAACATGATCATAGATCTTATAGTAGGATTTCAGGTGTATTCATTGATGGATGGATTCTCAGGCTATTAATCAAATCAAGAGCACCCCCAAGGATCAAGAGAAAACTACATTCACATGCGCATGGGGCACCTTTTTCTGGAATGTCATGCCTTTCAGGTTAAAGAATGCCGGTGCAACATATCAAAGAGCCATGACAACAATATTCCATGACATGATGCACAAGAACATGGAGGACTATGTTGATGACACATTGGCTAAATCCAAGGAGAGAGCTACTCACATTGCTGACCTAAGAAAGATATTGGATCAAATGGAACAGTTCCAACTCAGGCTCAACCCGAAGAAATGTGCCTTTGGGGTCCAATCAGGGAAGCTCCTAGGATTCATTGTATCAGCAAAGGGAATCAAGGTAGATCTTGCCAAAGTAAAGGATATTCTAGAGATGGCTCCTACACATAACATCAGTCAAATGAGGACGCTACAAGGGATAGTCCAGTCTATTAGGAGATTCATGTCCCAACTTGCAAATAGGGAACAACCCTTCACTAAGCTACTACATAAAGGGGTTACCTTCAAATGGGATGAACACTATGAAGAAAACTTCAGAGAATTGAAAGGGTACCTGGCTGCTCCACCTATTCTTATGGCACCTATTCATGGAAAACCCTTACTCCTATACATTTTAGCTACAACTACATCCCTAGGAGTATTACTAGTGCAAGAAGATGAAAAAAAGAAAGAATGAGCTATCTACTACATTAGTAGAACACTAGTCACTTATGAGCTCAATTATAGCATTATTAAAAAAGCATGCTTAGAAATCATCTTCGCATCACAAAAATTGAGACACTACATGCTCTCTCATACAGTGAAGCTCATTTCTAAGATCGATCCTCTAAAGTATCTTTTCAGTAGAACAACATTAACAGGATGTTTGGAAAAATGGGTCCTGATTCTAAGTGAATTTGACATTGAATATGTAGAATAGAGAGCTATCAAAGGACAGGTACTTGCAGATCAATTGGCTGATTCACCACTCTAGGATGATGAACCTTTACTAATTGAATTCCCTGATGAAACAATCACGCATCTCACTGAACATCCATGGAAGATGTACTTTGATGGTTCATTCACTCAACAAGGATCTGGAGCAGGGGTCCTCTTCATAACTCCACAAGGATACAAGATTACCAAATCTTACAAATTGATGTTTCCATGCACTAACAATATCCCAGAATATGAAGCATTGGTCAACGGCCTCAAGCTAGCTATGGAATGGAAGATCATTGAGTTACATGTGTATGGTGACTCCCAACTAATTATCAATCAAGTCAATAGGGAGTATCAAACAAAAGATGAAAAGTTGATGCCCTACAAGAAACTAGTTGATGATCTGAAGAAGTACTTTGTCTTCGTCACCTTCCAACAGATACCAAGATCTGATAACAAGGCTGTAGATGCTATGGCTACCTTGGCATCTATGTTACAACTGGTGAAGCATCAATTTTTCTATGACTTCTTGGTGGAAGGAATATCCTATCTTGCCTTTGCTAACCTTGAATACCAGGTAATATATACCTTCAATACCCTAGATCAATCTCGCTATGCCAATAGCATTGCTTACCTTTCTGACCAAACCATTCCTACCAATCTATCCAAAAATGAGAAAAGATCCCTGATTAGGACAACATCACGTTACGTCCTCATAACTAACAACCTATATCAACGTGGTCTTGATGGTACACTTCTTCGGTGTTTAGAACTTGAAGAGTCTGATCTAGCATTAAAAGATGTCCACGAAGGTGTATGTGGATCACACTCGAACGACTTTTCATTAGCCAAGAAACTGCTTAGAGTAGGCTATTATTGGCCTACCATGGAGAAAGATGCTATTCAATTTTCAAAAGCATGTCTAAAATGCCAGACACATGGAAATATTATCCATGCTCCTGCCATAGAACTTATACCTTTCATAACATATTGGCCATTTCAACAATGGGCCTTTGACTTGGTTGGACAAATATATCCCAACTCTTCAAATGGACACAAGTTTATCATTACGACCACTGAGTATTTCATGAAGTGGGTTGAAGCCGTGCCGCTAATCAAAGCCACTGGCAAATAGGTGGCTATGTTCACTCTGAACTACATTATTTGTAGATATGGGATACCCTCTTCAATTGTAACAGACAATGAGGGCCAATTTAAAAATCAAAACATTGATGACCTTTGTGAACAATTCCATATTACTCAACATTGCTCGTCAATCTATTATCCTTAAGGTAATGGACAGGCTGAGGCATCAAACAAGAATATTCTCAAGATCCTACACCGAATTGTGAGCAAGTCTGGCAGAGACTGGCACCTACAACTGAATCTGGCACTATGGGCCTATAGAACAAGCATCCAAACACCTACTGGAGCCATGCCATTTGCTCTAGTATATGGCGCTAAGGAAGTACTACCTATTGAGGTTGAAATCCCATCTTTGCGGATATCTTTACAAGGTCTTGTTAATGATGAGCAATACCACATTGGTAGGGTGAATTCTTTAGACCTACTAGACGAGCGCAGACAAAAATTGTTTGATCACCTCAAGGAATATCAAGCACATATGTCCAAAGGTTACAACAAGAAGGTCAAACCATGCAAATTTGAAGTGGGAGATCTCGTCCTCAAGGAGAATCCTAAGAACCATCCTAACAAGGAGCAGAAAGGAAAGTTTGAACCTAACTGGCTAGGGCCTTATGTTATCACTGCTACTTTTGGGACTGGAGCTTATCAATTAGCTACACCTAAAGGAGACATTATTCCAGATCTTATCAACACTCTACATTTGAAGCGGTTCTATGCTTAATGTTCGGCTAGCAGAGCCTATACAACAAATAGTTCTTGCAAAATACCAAAAATATTTAGAAAATTGATCCTGAAGAAATCCAAAAATAGTGGAAAAGATCCTACAAAAAGGGTATCCTTGGTGAAAACCTGGTAAATAGGCGCCTTGATATTACAAAAACATTCAAAAAAGAAAAAATAGAAAAAAAATTGAAAGAGAAAAGTGCCTTGATGAGCACTTGGTAAAACATGCATCTTGGTAGAAAAAATAAAAAAGAAAGAAAAAGATCTTGCCAAGTGGTGAAAACCTAGAAATCAGACGTCACTTGTGTTCTACGCTCCATCTATCAATGCACTACTGATACTAGGCCTTCATAATTTTTCCTGTGCTCGTACGCTGACTTTGTCTTCCTAAATGACTATCTTATCCTTGCTTTGGATTTGTCTATCTTTACGTCTTAGGAATAAATCATTCTGCACTGGGGGCATCTTTTCTGGCATAGTCAGTCACGGTTGCTAGGTTGCTCTAGGATGGTTTGCCTCACGGACACAATGTGTCTTGATACATGCAACACAAATGTCACTTTCTAAAAACAAAGGGTGCCTTTTCAAGCATCACGTATCCAGACATGACATTTACATTAACAGAATTCCTACGAGGCTATCTTGGATCGCAAACATGAACGAATTATCGTATCAATGCACAGACATGGAACACCATATTGCTTGTATTACAATTTTCTGATTGATGAATCTTTACTGTGTTTGATAGACGAATGAACAAGTACTACTTAAACACACAATTTGATAATGGTTTGATTATGATTCTTTTATGTCCTGATGATGTTTTCAACTAGAGGCATCTAAGTAATTATAAATTTTTCTTTGATTGATTCTCAATTGATAATTTATTATGTCTTCTTAGTTGCTCAATGATGTCTGCGCAAAGACAAAGAGTCACAAGGATAGGGGGCATGATGTTTTCTTGAATTTATGTGTATGGTGATTATTCCAAATGATCCTATGAATTTAACCTAACTTGGATGTTTATGGTAAGAGCTACCACTATGGGTGGATAGCCGCATATATCTCGATCTTCATTATGTGTAAACTACGGTGAGGTTGAAACAATTTCCTTGTCTATTTTCTGATCCAGATTCTTACTAAGGTATACGAATCATAATGTACCCAAGGATATGAATTTTCAAGGTCATTACAGGTTCAATATTTTTCCTTAATCAGAATCTAGTATATTAAAAGGAAGGTGACTATTTTTGTTATCCTGGCTTCTATGCCTTGATGCCTAAGTCTATTTTTGACATTTTAATAAAACATAGTATTCATATTATCATAATATCAGTGGGTATTAGTGATTATTATACTATCACGTGGTTTCCATTCCAAAAAGTGCCCAATGATGATAAAAATGTTGCAATATTTTCTAATCAGTGACAAGTCCTAAGAGTCTGCATATAGCTGCATTTAGAGATTGTATGGTGCATTTATAACAGAAATAACAACATAAGGAATTTTTGTTCTAAAAAATGGTTTTTATCTTCTTCTAAAAATTAAGTTAATTACATCATCCATATTACTGATATCAAATATAATTACACATCCATAGCATACATTTTGCATTAATTGAAAAACAGAAATGGGAAAATACAAAAATCTAGCATCCATGTATTGCATTTTCATCCTAAAGTGCATCCATACATCTATTTTGCATAAACCAAAAAAATCAAAAGAAACATACATTTGCATTTTCACGTGAGTATCATTTAAAATATATTTATATCAGTAATAACTCATCACATCCATTCATAAAATGATGTTATCATCTAAAAATTAACTCATCAAGAGACCAAGATATCATCACATGTGCAAAGATACATTTTCCACCTCTATGAAAGCAAAAAGAGCTCATGAAACATGTCAGAATAAAGAAGCTACATCAGATATATATCATCATAACATGGTATAGATCAAATATACAGAGTATCAGTGTATCAGTATGCATAAAGAGTATCAGTGTATTAATGAGCCAAAATGAATCAGATATACATGTATGAATGTCATCTACAAAAATGGATCTCAGAAGGATCCAGATATACAAAAGAGGGGATCTTAGTAGGATCCAGATATACAAATATGATCTAAAAAATATACATGCCATATAAAATGATACAACATCATCAACTCTGTCCCGCCCCCTCTCCTTGGTCAGGAGGAGGAGGAGGAGGTGGTGCAAAAGGAGCTTCTGGAGGAGGCATGGCCCCCTTTGACTGCTGAGTCACTCTAGAGAATGAAGGTGGTCTCTGCCCCTCTAGAACTACCGCATGATACATGGTGTAATAATATGTAGCCCTCTGTCCCTGATGGACTGCTATCCGGGCTTGTGCATCTCTCTCTTCTCTCAGCTGCTCAAGCTGTAGATCCTTGTCCGCCAATAAAGCATCAACAATAGTGACTCTTGCCTCCAAAGCTGTGATCCTGGCTTGAAGCTGCTCTCTCTCCTGCTCACATCTAGACAATGGATCTCTATCTTTGCTTGCATCCTGCTCTTGGGACCCCTGACACCTTTGTCACTGCTACTCTCCTGTAAGCAATAGGTTAGTATCTCTTCGAGGGGCCACGAATCTAAATCTCTGACGTCTTCCCTGCCCACTGCCACTGGCACCACCTGTATTGACAACCTCTCCACCACCATCCCTATCATCACCATCATGGCCATCATCAGGAGGAGGATGCCTACCATCTCTACCACCATCCCTACCACCATCACGACCTCCATGCCTTCCGGGAGCCCTGTCTCTCTGTGCACCTCCTCTACCCCTGACTGGTTGATCATCCAAATCATAGTCTAGTGGCTCCTCTATACAAGGAATAATATCCTCAGGAATAGTGAATCGAGGAAATGGATATTGAAGCCTCTCAACAGCATAACCATCTGACATGCCTGCATCTGCTACATCAAGATGGAGATCCCAATCTACTGCAACTATATCTCAGACCTCCTGGTGTGCGATCTCATACGTAAATTGTGCACCCCATAAAGATGTCTCGTCCCTAGTCTGGGCGTATACAACAATGTCCTTTGTCCTGCCCTATCTCCGTCCATACTGTCTCAACACTCTGGTAATGTCAAACTGCTCTATCACATACCTGGTCTGGCCAATGAGATATCAACTTTGGCACAAATAAGGTACCTTTTGGGTGTTAGAGGTCAACACCTTGTAATCTAGATATGGTCGCCAAATGACCTCTGTCATATCGTCAAATAATCGGTGCCAGTACTCAATCTTTCCTAGATGGGGCTACTGCAAAAGGCTTGCATACATATATACATAGGGCTACTCAGGTGCCCTCTGCCTATCTACTATAGGTCGTGTAATAGGGATGTGCTTCCAACCCCAGAACTGAAGAATAAGGATACCCACAGTCATACTACGGGTATAATGGTATACAATCTCATGTAGCTCTCGGTACATGTGAGCTAAGATACAGCTCCCCCAAGTGAATCACCGATGGTGGGTGATCATCTACTCTATCATATCTACCCAGCCAACCTTAAATCTGTGCTAGCCCCTACCAGGCATCAAGATTCCACCTACTAGACCTGCTAAATAAATAGATAAATGATCGTAACGATCGACCATGTAGTCCCATGAAAGATATCTCCGGTCTATGGTGTCATCCTGGAAGTATATCCATGCAGCACCAATCGCCATGACTATCGTTGACTCAAAATGTACCTCATGTCTGTCCATCGACACGCGCAGTATCCTCTAGATGTCCTTCAGAGTCACAGTGATCTCTCGAGTCGGTAAATGGAAGGTGTTGTGCTCTGAATGCCATCTCTCAGCCAGAGTAGTCAACAACCCATGGTTTACCCCGATCTTGAGTAAACCTATCAAGGAACATAATCTGCATTAGATCATAGTCGTCTACTCATCATCTGACAGTCAGCTAGACAATGCAAGTACACGTGCAGGATAAGTGCCCACGAAATGCGATTACCTCAAACTGGGCCTGTTTGGATAAAAATGACAATACATCAGAATCCTATCTATACCATAGGGGAAGACTCCTAATCAACTAAGTCATTTCAAGTTCATAGGATGCAAACAGATCGAAACACATTCAAATTCTAAGTTTTCTACTAGATGCGATTCTGGAAATACAGGATGCGACTGCATTTAGCGGATGCAATCCCCAAAATACAGTATACGATCCTAAATGTGGGGTGTGATCCTAAGCACACCGGGTGTGACCCACTGATGAATTTACTATTTAAACAAGACAAAAAAACTACAATTGGATGCGATCTAGAAAATACTGGATGCGACGCAGGAATCCATAAAAACTTGATGCGATCTGGGAAAAACCAGATGCGACGTGGGATTTGCAGGATGCGATCCAAAATCCCGGATGCGATTCTCAATTGAAAGGGCTCTAAAAACCACAAAAATGCATAAATTTGAAAATTGCAAAATTCATAGGGTAGTTTATCGAGCACTTACCGATGGTGGGTAGTCGACTAAACGTTGATGTCGATGGATCATCTCAAAACAGTGCTTCCTCACAGGGACTACCATCTTCTCTACAGATCTCTCTGAATATCTATGGAGGAAAGTGTAAATGAATAGTGCAATGGTAATTTTGGAGGCTTATATGGGTCTTTTGAGACATTTAGGAGTTCCAAAACTCCTCCCAGACAACTACAAATTCATTTCAGTTCTCTTTCTGATCAATTGGGAACCAAATCGAAGGTGCCTAAGATGTTTTCAGCAGCACAGTGTCATTTTTGCGATAGTGTCGAAAATTATAAATTTGCTTCATTTGTTCCAAACATCAGTCAATACTGCACATTTTATCATACATCTTGGTCTAACATCATTTTATCAGTCTTATCACTCACATTTTCACGTAATTAACTTGGTAATCGTGTGTTTATTTTTAAACACACCTTCTTTTCCCACTTCTTATCCTCCATTCTTTCTTGTCCCAACCGCTTCCTGCAAGTGATACATTCTTTCAACTCAGGGATTTTGTCTTTTCCTTTGATTTCATTCCCGAGGGGGCATGATAACACTATCATCAATTAAATTTTTTCTTGAAACATCATTAAAAATGACTTTGTTATCAAACAAAGTAGGGGCATAACAGTTTCCTTGACTAAAGTCAAAACTGTTGGATAGAAATCTTTGGTTCTCATGAGCTGGATATCTTATGTTTCCCCATTTTAAAAGATGTTTATTAAGCTCCTAACAGCTTCATACTGGATTTTTGGATGACAACCAAGTTCAAAATTAGTATTATCAATTTTTGGACGACAACCAAGTTCAGAATTGGTATCTTTTAAAATCTTTTATTGATCTTTGGACGACAACCAAGTTCAAAATCAATTCTATCAGTTTGATTTGATCAAGTGCAAGACTGATCTCATCAACATTTTGTTCGACAACCAAGAACGGGATTCTCAATCTTTCTGAAGTCAAAATCAAAAACTTTCTTTGAATCAATGCGTTGCTCGCACATCAATTCAAAGAGGGGAAAATGTAAACACCTGAATTTGGTCTGTTGTAACTATGGACCCTATTTTCTCTAAGTGTGATCATACCCTCGATTATGTCCAAACGAACCTGTTACTGCTTGGCATAATTCTTCAAATCAATTAAATGTCCTAGGTGATTTTTATCACTAATTTGTATTAACTATTATAGCCATATAATTCAAATCAATTCAAAACCAATTAAAACAAATCAAATTCAAACATGGCTATAATGTTTAATTATAAAAGAATTAAATAAATCCCTAAATCAATTACCCACTTGCAAAATAACCCATTCCCCTAGCGTATTTAATTTAATTAAAATGGCTATAGTCCCCTAATTATTAAAAAGTAATTAAATTGTTTAAATGATTAATTTCTATATTTTTGGATGAATTAAATAAGTTTAATTCATTTAATTTATATTCTCCTATACCCCAACCTAACCTATCTCAACCACTTCTACCCTGGGTTCTAACCCTTCTCAACCCATTCACCCTTGCTAATCTAATCCTAATCCTAATTCTACCCTAACCCACCTCCTAATGTTCTCACATTCCATTAAGGAATGATTAACAATGCAACCCACTTGAGAAAGTCCACTTTCTCAAGCATGACTTTCTCAAGTCCACCTTCTCAAGCCACCCTCTTACACCCTTCCCTTGCTTCTTTAAGGCTTTCATTAAGGCTTCATTAATGAAGATCCCTTAAGCCTATGTCTCTTCCATGCCTTATTAATGCCCAAGGCATTAATGGTTCTTACAACACCATTAATGAGTCCCTCAACTCATTAATCCACCTTGTCCCCCTCTCTCTCTTTCATTTTTCTATAAATAGAAGCCATTTTTGAGAGCAAATAAGCCTTCACCTCATATCCTAAATGCAATTTTATGCTGTTAGATTAATCTTAGACACATATTTCACTTCTTATTTCATGCTTTCACATTGTTCTTATTTCCATTCTTAGAGCTAGAATGCATGTTTTCTCATCTTTTAGCTTGTTTTTAAACAAAAATCCTTCATGCTAGGTCGTATATGTCACTGATTGTAGCATAATCTAAGGGCTATTATGTTACTAATTACACTCCTCTTAGTTAGAAGGAAATAGGTCGATATTAGTTGGTTTTACATGCTTATCTAACCTTTTTGAACTAATGCAATGACTTATTGATGTGCTGTGTCTCTCTTATCAGGTACATAATATACACACATAGGTATCAGAGATTTTGGCCCTTGGAGAGAAATCTTAACAGCTTAAGGGAGATCAGAATGGATTCAGATAATTTGCAAGAGAACTTTGAAGCTGCACTTGAAGACCTTGATAAAGAAAAAATAGAAAATGGCGACTTGAGATTCAAATTAAGGAGAGCTGATGGATTCATCAAGAAAATTAAGGACCAGCTTGAACTTTCCAGAAATCAGAGACAAGATCTTATGGTTTAGATAAAAGAAGATTCAAACAATGATAATTCAAATTAGATAAATAAACTTGAACAAGAGAATGACACTTTAAAGCTTGAGAATGAAGCAATGACTAAAGAGATTCAACAATAAAAGAATGCTAAGATCAAGATTGAAGATTCTTTGAAAAATGCAAATGTTCTGATGGAACAAATGAAGAATAAGGCTAACCATTACAAGAACAAGTATCTAGAGTTGGAGAAATATAATTAGATCATAAAGGGTGAACTTGTTGAGAAAAAGAAACACATTGAGAAACTTCACATGAGCAGTGACTTGATTGATGAACAAAGAGACAGACAAAAACCTAACGGAGATATGACTGGCATTGGCTTCAATGAAGCTGAATGTTCCAAGAATCAAGAAGAGAAACCAGATGCAAAGACTGATGCAGAAAAACCTACTCTTGAAGAACCCAAAGAACATATCAGACCTTTCAGAGGTAGATGTGTTGGTTGTAACAAGTTTGGACACATGAAAAGAGATTGCAAAGGTAATGCCCCTTTCAAAAAAATTTCTGGTTATTGTTTTAATTGTAATGCATATGGGTACAAGAAGACATAATGCATGAAACCTGATTAGACTAGATGCAGATAAGACAAAAATAGAGGAGAATCAACAGCTAAGATCACATGCTACAAATGCAACAACATTGGACACATTGCAATGACTTTTAAATTTACAAGTTAATTAGGACATAAGACCTCCTGTATGTTACAAATGCAACAATCTAGGTCATATAGCAAAGTTTTGCAGGTATAATGGAGGAAATAATAAAATAGTACTACCTCCTATGAACACAAAGAAGAATGAAAATGATACTGGTAAAAGTCTTGTAGAACTCAAGAGTGATTTTGACAGTTGTTTCAAACAAGTAGAAGATAACAACAGTGGTAAGATATGGAAAATCAAAGAGACAAGTGAGATATTGGTTCATGGAGAGACAATAGATGCTACTAGATCTTTGCTTGATACTAGCAAAGCATAATTGACCTAATTGGTCAAGCATGGCCTTAGGGGGAGCATTGGATGAGAAAAACATAATATATCCATTCCTTGATTATGTGTATTAAGCTCCAGTGAGCTTAGGTATGATATTGGCCGACGTCATGGAACGTATATCTAAGAGCGCAACATTGGACAATGCATATATGATGATCGTGAGATTTATGACTGATTAGACTGTATTGGGTAATGGGAGTTTTTAACACTTAATGATGTATAAAGCACCTAATAGTTATCTATTTCCTTACCATTTGATGAGAAGCGACCTAAGGAGATCAGAGAGCAGAGAGATTCAGACTATCTAGTAACTACCTTGTGTGATCGATCGAAGTGAATAATTAGAATTCAACGTGTAAAAGGTATTTACATAATTTACATATGCAGAAGATATGGATGCACCTTTGATTTATGATGTTGCAGATCGACCTAGATACAAATTCAAGAGATATCCTTTTAAGTCATGTGAAGACAAACTTGAAGGAGCATTTTTCTAGACACCGCATGGCGTCTTGCATGTAGAAGACATTAGGGCATATATTCATTGCAAGTATGACATATTGGGTATTGATGAAATTTCTACCGAGATGGAGTACATGACTGATAATAGAAAAATGAAAGATGAGTTCAAACATGTAGATGAGATAAACATTATGAAAATTTTGGACTAATACAAATTCAACAAAGAGGAATGGTTTAAAATATTGTTGAGAAGAGGTCATGATCAGTTTATCTAGATAGGTGAACAACCTGTAAAGATTTCTAGTCAACTAATACATGAGATCACTAGACTAGATAATACTAGAGTCATCCCTATGGCGAAGAAGCATATAAAGAAGCAAGTTGAAACCCTAACACACTTAAAATGGGATAGGCGAGCTATGACAGTGAATGAAATTTATCTACATGATGTGAGATTCATTTTGATGATACTTGGTTACAAATTTTACTATAGTAGTAGACCTAATTCAGTATCTTCAGGAGTCATTATGATGGTTTACATAATGGTGAAAGAAAATACTAGGTATAACCTATGCGAAGTATTGGCACAAATGTTTTTGGAGAATGTCAAGTTGATAAAGAAAGACAAGTCCAAAACCTTCAGATTTGATTCACTACTAGTCCACATGTACATTCACATTGAGCATAGATTTTCAGGCATGCACCCTAGTGGTTGGAGAAAAGGGATACCTACTAGTATTTAGATTTTTGAGAGCTACCAGAGACAAAATATCACATGGGTTGATGGAGAACTATTTGGCATAATTAATATTCTTTAGAGGTAGATGAAAGAGAGATACAAGATTCCTGAAGACTTAGTTGAAAAATATAAGGAGACAATATGTTTTATGGTTGAGATAGATAGTGTGTATTTTGAAGCAGTTATACCAAGGAAGAAATGGTGTTATCCTATGGGATATGGGGTGAGTTCAGAATTCTTAACTATGTAGGTCAAACATGTTCTAGCATCTGAAGTAGATTCATCTGAAGAGAGATGGGGTACTTATGAAGAAAAATTAGATAAAGTAAGAGAGGAGTAGACCAGAGGCTTGAGGAAAAGGAAAGTAGGAAACATTATTCATGAACGTGGTATTAAGGCAGGATTGACTGAGGAAGAGTTGAATGAAGTAAAGAAGAAGTTAGAAGAACATTCTTCTGGATTAGAAAGTACTGCTACTACAGCCCTTCCACATTTTGAAGTTGTGATAGTATCTAGTACACCTTCTACTATTATTGATGTTACCACCCCTTCACCACCACTAAAAACATCACAAGAAGTGGTAGTTAAGATTCTGTAGTACTCCTCCTTTTATCAATATCTCCTGCCAGATCAGAGTCAAAAAATCCACACAGAGAAGAACTGGATCCTGTGAAACATAATGCCTTTGTAGTAGTACCTCTCAAATATTGAAGAATCCATTTGATAGCATTCCAATGTTCCATACCCGGATTGCTCATATACTTGCTGACAACTCCCACTGCATGAGCAATATCTGGCCGTGTGCATACCATTGCATACATCAGACTGCCAACAACTGATGAATACAGGATGTTAGAAATTTTATCTACCTCTTCCTGTGCCTTTGGGCACATTTCCTTAGTCAATTTGAAATGACTAGCCAAAGGTGTACTGACGACTTTTGCATCCTGCATATTGAATCTTTTCAACACCTTCTTTATATACTCACTTTGGGACAAATTCAAAGTTCTATTTTTCCTGTCCCGTGTAATCCTCATACCAAGAATTTTCTTAGAAGCACCCAAATCCTTCATAGAAAATGACCTTGCTAATTTTTTTTTAAGTTCATTTATGTGCTGCATATTGGACCCAACAAAAAGCATGTCATCAACATAGAGTAACAGGATAATGTAACTCCCATTATCCAATCTCTTAAAATATACACAGTGATCAAAATGACATCTATGGTAACCTTGTTCAGCCATGAAACTATCAAATTTTAAATACCATTGCTGGGGTGCCTGGTTTAGGCCATACAAACTCTTCCTTAACCTGCACACCAAATTCTCCTTACCCTTGACCTCATATCCCTCTGGTTGCTGCATGTAAATTTCCTCCTCCAAATCTCCATGGAGAAAAGCTATTTTGACATCTAGTTGTTCAAGATGCAAGTCATCTATAGCCACAAGACTTAGTATAGTTCTAATTGAATTCATTTTTACAACAGGGGAGAATATTTCATCAAAATCTATACCCTTTTTCTGTGCAAAACCTTTTACCACAAGTCTGGCCTTATACCTCTTCTTTCCTTCATCTTCCTCCTTC